>CAUYQV010140343.1:0-10216 GCA_963574575.1 Galagoides demidoff
ACCTGTGGTCCCAGCTACTTGGGAGGCTGAGGCAGGAGACTTGCTTGAGTCCAGGAGATGGAGGTTGCTGTGAGCTGAGATGCCATGGCACTCTACCCAGGGGGCAGCTTGAGGCTCTGTCTCAAAAAAAAAAAAAAAAAAGATAATATCCTAGGACACAAGTCTAACTTCAGCAAATTTAAAAGTATAGAAATTATTCCTTGTATCTTCTTGGACCACCATGGAATAAAAGTTGAACTCAACAGCAACAGGAATCTTCATACTCAAACAAAGTTATGGAAGCTAAATAATCTTAGGCTGAATGATAGCTGGGTCAAAGATGAGATTAAGAAGGAAATCACCAAATTTTTGGAACAAAATGATAATGAAGACACAAATTATCAAAACCTGTGGGATACTGTAAAAGCAGTCCAAAGAGGGAAATTTATACCATTGGAAGCCTTCATCAAGAAAACAGAAAGAGGAAGCCAACAACATAATGGATCATCTCAAGCAACTGGAAAAGGAAGAACATTGCAACCCCAAACCCAACAGAAGAAAAGAAATAACCAAAATTAGAGCAGAATTAAATGAAATTGAAAACAAAAGAATCATTCAGAAGATCAACGAAACAAAAAGTTGATTTTTTTTTTGAAAAGATTAACAAAATTGATAAACCTTTGGCCAACCTAACCAGAAATATAAAAGTAAAATCTCTAATATCATCTATCAGAAATGATAAAGGAGAAATAACAACAGACACTTCAGAAATTAAAAAAATCCTCAATGATTACTACAAAAATCTCTATTCCCAGAAATATGAAAATCTGAAGGACATGGACCAAAAACCTGGAAGCATGCCACCTTCCTAGACTCAACCAGAAAGAATTAAAAATTAGAAATCTTGAATAGATCTATATCAACCACTGAAATAGCATCAACAATACTAAATCTCCCTAAAAAGAAAAGTCCAGGACTAGATGGCTTCACATACAAATTCTATTAAATCTTTCAGGAGGAATTAGTACCTATATTATACAACATTTTCCAAAGCATAGAAAAAGAAGGAATACATCCCAACACATTCTATGAAACAAATATCACCCTGATCCCCAAACCAGGAAAGGATCCAACAAAGAAAGAAAATTATAGACCAATATCATTAATGACTATCGATGTAAAAATATTCAATAAGATCTTAGCAAACAGAATTGAACAACACATCAAAAAAATTATACACCACGATCAAGTTGGTTTTATTCCAGGGTTACAGGGTTGGTTCAAAAAACACAAATCTATAAATATAATACATCACATCAATAAAATAAAAAACAAAGACCATATGAGTCTCTCAATTGATGCAGAAAAAAAGCCTTTGATAATATTCAACATCCTTTCATGATCAGAATTCTTAAGAAAATAGGCATAGGGCTTGACACCTGTGGCTCAAGCGGCTAAAGCGCCAGCCACAAACATCTGAGCTAACAATTTCAAATCTAGCCCAGGATAGCCAAACAACAATGACAGCTACAACCAAAAATAAATAAATAAATAACCGGGCATTGTGGCAGGCGCCTGTAGTCCCACCTACTTGGGAGGCAAAGGCAGGAGAATCGCTTGAGCCCAGGAGTTGGAGGTTGCTGTGAGCTGTGATGCCATGGCACTCTGCCCAGGGTGATAGCTTGAGGCTCTGTCTCCAATAAAAAAAAAAGAAAGAAAAAAAAAATAGGGATAGAAGGGGCTCGGTGCCTATGGCTCAAGTGGCTAAGGTGCCAGCCACATACACCCAAGGTGGCGGGTTCGCATCCCCAGCCCGGGCCCGCCAAACAACAATGACGGCTGCAACCAAAAAATGGCCAGGTGTTGTGGCGGGCGCCTGTGGTCCCAGCTACTTGGGAGGCAGAGGCAGGAGACTCGCTTGAGCCCAGGAGTTGGAGGTTGCTATGAGCTGTGATGCCATGGCACTCTACCCAGGTGGATAGCTTGAGGTTCCATCTCAAAAAAAAAAAAATAGGCATAGAAGGGACATTTCTTAAAATAATAGAAGCCATCTACAGCAAATCCATGGCCAATATCATATTGAATGGTGTAAAATTGAAAACATTTTCACTCAGATCAGGAACGAGGCAAGGATGCCCACTGGGTCCACTGCTACTCAACATAGTAATGGAAGTCTTAGCCATCACAATCAGGCAAGAGAAGGTGACGAAGGACATCCAAATAGGCTCAGAGGAGATCAAACTCTTACTCTTCCCTGATGATATGATCCTATACCTGGAAAATCCCAGGGACTCAACTTCAAAACTCTTAGAAGTGATCAAGGAATACAGCAGCATCTCAGCATACAAAATCGCTACTTACAAGTAAGTAGCTTTTATATAAGCCAACAATAGTCAAGCTGAAAAAACAATCAAGGACTCTATTCCTTTTACAATAGTGCCGAAGAAGATGAAATATCTGGGAATTTACCTAACAAAGGATGTGAAAGATCTCTACAGAGAATTATGAAACTCTGAGAAAAGAAATAACTGAAGATGTTAACAAATGGAAAAACAAACCATGCTCATGGCTGGGAAGAATAAACATTGTTAAAGTGTCCATACTACCCAAAGCAACCTACAGATTTAATGCAATCCCTATTAAAGCACCATTGTCATACTTTATGGAACTTGAAAAAACAGTGCTTCGTTTTATATAGAATCAGAAAAACCCTCAAATACCAAATATATTACTCAGAAATAAGAATAAATCATGAGGTATCACATGATTTATTACCAGACTTCAGGCTTACTATAAATCTATAGTGAATAGAGAACTAAGAGATGAACCCAGCTACTTATCGTCATTTGATCTTCAACAAGCCTATCACAAATATTCAGTGGGGGAAAGACTACCTATTTAACAAATGGTGCTGGGTGAATTGGCTAGCAACCTGTAGAAGACTGAAACTAGACCCCCACCTTCACCATTAACAAAAATTGATTCTCACTGGATAAAAGATTTAAACGTAAGACATGAAACTATTAAAATACTAGAAGAGAGTGCAGGGAAAACACTTGAAGAAATTGGCCTGGGGCAGGTATTTTATGAGGAGGACCTCCCAGGCAACTGAAGCAACACCAAAAATACATTACTAGGATCTGATCAAACTAAAAGCTTTTGCATAGCTAAGAGCACAGTAAGCAAAGCAAAGAGACAGACTTCAGAATGGGAGATTTTTGCAGGTTATGCTTCCGACAAAGGTCTGATAACTAGAATCTACAGAGAACTCAAACTAATCAATAAGAAGAGAATAAATAATTCCATTTCTATGTGGGCAAGAGACTTGAACAGAAACTTCTCTGATGAAGACAGATGCATGACCTAAAAACATATGAAAAAATGTTCATCATCCTTAATCATCAGAGGAATGCCAATCATAACCACTTTGAGATATCATCTACCTCCAGTAAGATTAGCCCACATCACAAAATCCCAAAGCTACAGATGTTGGCATGGATGCAGAGAGAAGGAAACACTTCTACACTGCTGGTGGGGATGCAGGCTAATATAACCTTTTTGGAAAGAAGTTTGGAGAACACTCAAGGAACTAAAAGTCCATTTGTTCTGCAATTCTTCTACTAGGTATATATCCAGATGATCAAAAATCATTTTCCAACAAAGACATTTGCACCAGAACGTTTACTGCAGCCCAATTCATAGAAACAGCCCAAGTACCCATCAACCCATGAATAGATTAACAAATTGTGGTATATGTACACCGTGGAATACTATATAGCTATAAAAATATGGAGACTTCACATCTTTTATGCTTATCTAGATGGAGCTAGAACATATTCTTCTTAGTAAAGTATCTCAAGAATGGGAAAAAAAAGTATCCAATGTACTCAATACTACTATAAAATCCATATATAACCACCTACACTCTCATACGAATGGCAAAACATAACTATAGTCCAGAAAGTAGAAGGGAAGAGGGGAGGGGAGGAGATGGGAGGAGAGAGGGTATTTGGGGGGGACTTCATCTAATGTAAATGATGCAATGGTACATTTCCAAACTATTTAGAAATGAGTATAATTGTGATGGATGTGTTACTTAGTTCAATGTAAACATTCACACTGTATATCAAAGCAGTACCTTGAACCTCATTAATGCATCAATGTACAAAGTTATGATTTAATAAAAAATAATTTCACCAAGAAAAAGATTTATTCCACAAAAATGTATTAAGTATTTTTTTTTTTTTTTTTAGAGACAGAGTTTTACTTTGTCACCCTTGGTAGAGTGCTGTGGTGTCACAGCTCACAGCAACCTCCAGCTCTTGGGCTTAGGTGATTCTCTTCCCTCAGCCTCCTGAGTAGCTGAAACCACAGGTGCCTGCCACAATGCCTGGCTATTTTTTGTTGCAGTTTGGCCGGGGCCAGGTTTGAAACCATCACCCTCGGTATATGAGGCCAGTGCTCTACCCACTGAGCCACTTATACTCAATATCAAGCTGAATACCTGTACATGAAGAAAGTTAGATATGGATACTGCCTCCTGGGAGCTCATAATGTGGGAAAAATTAGATGCTGAAAGTGACATGATAGAGGTAAGCATAGGAAGCTATGGGAACCTATAGCATAAGAAGCCAACCCACACTGGGGTGGTAAGTGAAAGCTTATCAATGTTGCTAATGCCTTAAAATAAAACTCAGGGTTACCAAGACAAACTAGTTCACTGAGCTGAAACATAACTAATGGTCAAAAAAATGTTTATTGATCGTAAAAACACAGGCAGTGACCCTATTAGATTTACTCTACTACCTAGTTCAATTAATCACATGCATTCAATTTTATCTTCAGTTTGTTCTCTTAAATTACAGGACTTGCCCTTCTATTTGCATGATTTAATATAGTCTTTCTTCAAATATAACACTTCAAAGATAAAAGTCAGTCCAACTCGGCTCATTTACAATAAGTTTAAAATTGAGCAAATGCTGTTTACGAAAGATGTCAGGTACTAAAGAAAAGGTTTTCAATGCGCTTCTACATAAATTTTAGTAAAAACTGGTAGAGTATATATGAAGCAAGTAGAATCTTACTTGTAAGAAGCACTCTGCCCTGATGATGGTATCCAGGAAGTTGGCAAATTCTTTTCCATGTCCATAATCATTTGCCTTGTACCAAAAGCATTCTGGAGCAGAAATAGTAAATATAAATGTGTGAATGTAAAACAATAAAACTACACAAAACATAATTATCACTATAAATGACAAATAAATGATAAAAAAAAGTCCTAAGTCTCATACATCCTAGCCACCTCACACTGTAGATTATAACAAGTATGTGGAGGTGACAGTGAGAAACTCCTTAATAATTTTGTAATATAGGGGAAAGATTACAATGAAAAAAACTGGTAAAATTCACATATAATGACTAGGGTTAGCTTTATAGCAGATCATAACTCAGAAAACTATAAACACATGAATTAAAAGTTTGAGTATACCTTAAACTTCACTTAGGGTGAGCTGCATATAATTTAAGAGAAGTATGAATTTAGTAAGTGGAAATCTAATAATTACATCATATTCTATCTAAAGAAAGACTCAGAAGTAGAGCTTGCCTGGAACCAACTAAAACCAACTTTAACTGGGTGTGAGGGCTCATGCCTGTAATCCTAGCACTCTGGGAGGCTGAGGCAGGTAGACTTCCTGAGCTCACAGGTTCAAGACCAGCCTGCACCAGCACAAGAACTCTTCTCTAAAAATAACTGGGCATTGTGGCAGGCACTATAGTTCCAGCTACTCAGGAGGCTGAGGCAAAAGAATCATTTGACCCCGAGAGTTTGAGGTTGCTCTGAGCTATGACACCACAGGACTCTAACTAAGATGACAAAGTGAGACTCTGTCTCAAAACCAAAACCAAACAAACAAACAAAAAAAAACTTAAAACACTTTAATCCTAGCACTCTGTGAGGCCAAGGCAGGAAGATTGCTTGAAGCCAGCAGTTGAGAGCAGCCTGAACAAGAATAAGACCCCATCTCTGCTTAAAAAAAAAAAACAACCAGGTGCTGTGGCACATGTCTGTTGTCTCAGGAACTCAGGAGGCTGAGGCAGGAAGATTACTTGAACCAAGGAGTCTCAAGTTGCCGTGAGCTATGACACTACTTCACTCTACCCAGGAGAACAGAAAGAAAGACTCTGTCTCAAAAAAATAAAATAAAAAAAAAATAAAAAAGAGGCTCGGCGCCTGTGGCTCAAGCACCTAAGGCACCAGCCACATACACTTAAGCTAGCAGGTTCAAATCCAGCCTGGGCCCGCCAAACAACAATGACAGCTGCAACCAAAAAAAAAATACCTGGGCATTGTGGCAGGCGCCTGTAGTCCCAGCTACTTGGGAGGCAGAGGCAGGAGACTCACTTGAGCCCAGGAGTTAGAGGTTGCTAGGAGCTGTGATGCTACAGCACTCTACCTATGGCAACAGCTTGAGGCTCTGTCTCAAAAAAAAAAGAAAAAGAAAAAGAAAAGCTCGGTGCTCATAGCACAGGGGTTATGGCACCAGCCACATACACCAAGGCTGGCAGGTTCAAACCCAGGCCTGGCCATAAAAAATAGCCAGGTGTTGCAGCGGGTGCCTATAGTCACAGCTACTTGGGAGGCTGAGGCAAGAGAATCACTTAAGCCCAAGAGTTTGAGGTTGCTGTGAGCTGTAATGCCATTGCACTCTACAGAGGGTGACATACTGAGACTCTTTGAAAAAAAAAAAAAGGGCAGCACCTGTGGCTCAGTGAGTAGGGCCCTGGCCCCATATACCGAGGATGGCAGGTACAAACCTGGCCCCGGCCAAACCGCAACAAAATATAGCTGTGCGTGTGGCAGGTGCCTGTAGTCCCAGCCACTTGGAAGGCTGAGGCAAGAGAATCGCCTAAGCCCAAGAGCTGGAGGTTGCTGTGAGCTGTGGTGCCACCGCACTCTACCAATGGCGACAAAGTAAAACTCTGTCTCGAGAAAAGAAAAAAAAAAAAAAAACACCACTTGAAGAGTGAGGAGTTGCTCATCCAGGACAAAAAACAATCTGGCTGGCCAACTGCACTGGCTCAGACCTACAATCCTAGCACTCTGGGAAACTAAAGCTGGAGAATCACCTGAGCTCAGGAGTACAAGACCAGCCTGAGCAAGAGCAAGACCTTATCTCTAATAGCAAGGCATTGTGGCATGTACCTGTAGTCCCAGCTACTTGGAAGGCTGAGGCAAGAGTATCGCTTGAGCCCAAGAGTTTTAGGTTGCTATGAGCTATGATTCATCACACTCTAACCAGGGAGATAGAGTAAGACTGTGTCTCAGGAAAAAAAAAAAGAAAAGAAAAGAAAAACAATCTGGTTAACAAAAATACGATCTGGCTCGGCGCCTGTGGCTCAATTGGCTAAGGTGCCAGCCACATACACCTAAGGTGGCAGGTTCGAATCCCCAGTCCGGGCCCGCCAAACAACAATGATGGCTGCAACCAAAAAATGGCTGGGCGTTTTGGCGGGCGCCTGTGGTCCCAGCTACTTAGGAGGCGGAGGCAGGAGACTCGCTTGAGCCCAGGAGTTGGAGGTTGCTATGAGCTGAGATGCCATGGCACTCTACCCAGGGGGATAGCTTGAGGCTCCGTCTCAAAAAAAAAAAAAACCATCTCTAGAGAAATATACCCCCTTGGCCGAATGACATGCTCAGGCCTTACTATGTCCTGGATGAAAAACTCCTCACTGCCCTTTCTTTTAATTCCATAATTAAGAAATCTTCCAGTGATAAATCTGGCACACATAAAGGCTAATAGCAGAGAGGGGATATTCTAGTTGGCAGATATGAGCACTTTGGTCACCAGAAAGAATTACTTCTACCTAGTATTATCATTAATAAATTGACATGGTGGCTTACACATTAGTCTTTTCTGAGTTTGATTAGCATTAATCTTATGACTCTGGGAACTTAACAGCTGGTTTCTGCACAAAGATGAAGAGGACTTAGATTGTAAGAGACATCAAACTAGAGCCACCCATTGAGTTTCACTGGTCATCCATCAGTATTTCCTTAACAACGTTCCCTCCTTTCTTGCTGTCTTAAAATTATAACAGAACTATTCATAGTCTGACTATATGATTACCACAGAAATAATTATAGTATATGAAGGCTCCTCTTGTCTAGAATTTGGCCTCCTTATAAAAGAAACCCATTTGTAAACTATCTTGTCTCTCTTCATTCACCCAATGCTTTTACCTCATTCATCCAATTCTCTCAAGTATCAACTCTTACCTTCTTGTAATGTTTGACTCAACCAGTAATAGAATCTCAGTAAAACTGACTCATCTCTGACACAATTAATATAGTGAAGCAGCAGAGAGTTGTTTAGCACTGAGCCCATCTGAGAAGGCAACTGCAAAGGGAGAACAACTGGTCAGCAGAAAATATCCAAAAAGTAAAATCAGTCAGGGCAACAAGGAAATCATCATATAAAGAAACATGACAGGCTTGGTGCCTACAGCTCAGCAGCTAGGGCGCCAGCCACATACACCAGAGCTGGCAGGTTCAAACCCAGCCCGGCCTACCAAACAACAACTACAACCAAAAAATAGCTGGGCACTGTGGTGGGTGCCTGTAGGCCCAGCTACTTGGGAGGCTAAGGCAAGAGAATTGCTTAAGCCCAAGAGTTTAAGGTTGCTGTGAGCTGTGATGTCACAGCACTCTACCATGGGCAACATAGCGAGACTCTGCCTCAAGGAAAAAAGAAACATATGACAAAAATCAAAGCCATAAAGGTCAAATAGAAAACATAAATAAGCACATGTTCCAGTCACATACCTCTAAGCAATGAATGTTCTTTAAGAGCTGAGGAAAGCTCTGCAGTTGTTCTAGCGGAAATGATCCACTGCTACCCAAATAGTCAGAAAGGTTAATCTCTTTTCTTCTACATTCTTTAGCACAGTTATTAGAATTGAGCACTGGTATAAGTGGGTGAGAACTCCATCTCTAAAGGAGAAAGATAATCCTAACCATCAGAGAAATGCAAATCAAAACCACTCTGAAATTATCACCTAACCCCAGTTAAGAATAGCCCACATCACAAAGTCCCAAAGCTATAGATACTGGCAAGGATATGGGAGAGAAGGGAACAGTTTTATATTGTTGGTGGGACTGCAAACTAACACAGCCTCTTTGGAAAGAAGTATGGCAAATCCTTAAAGAACTAAAAGTAGACTTTCCATTTGATTCCCCAATCCCTCTGAATTTTTAAGGCCAGGTATAGTTACTCAAACCTGTAATCCTAGCACTCCAGAAAGCTGAAGTGGGTAGAACACCTGAGCTCAGGAGTTCAAGACCAACCTAAGCAAGAGCACAACCCCATCTCTGCTAAAAACAGAAAAAACTGGGTGGTGCCTGTGGCTCAAAGGAGTAGGGTGCCGGCCCCATATGCCGGAGGTGGCGGGTTCAAACCCACACCCGGCCAAAAACTGCAAAGCAAACAAACAAACAAACAAAAAAAAACAGAAAAAAAACAAGCCAAGTGTGTTGGCACATGCCTGTCTGTAGTCCCAGCTACCAGGGAGGCTGAGGCAAGAAGATCACTTGAGCTCAAGATTTTGAGATTGTTGTGAGCTATAATGCCAGGGTATTCCACCCAATGCAAAAGGAGTGAAACTCTGTCTCGAAAACAAACAAAAACTAATATGAAACCAGTAGATGGACAAATAAACTCCCACACAAGTGAAAAACATAATTAAACTCAAAGGGGGGGAAGGGGAAGTGAAAAGGGACAGGGAGTTTGGTAAGCTCTTGTCTAACAGGCACAAAGTTAAAGAGTATGCAACACACCTCTTAAGTGAGGAACACAACTACAACTTGAACTTTACTTAATAAACGCAAGCAATGCAACCTGATCATCTATGCCCTCATATCAATTTGAAATGAAAAAAAGGAAAAAGATAAAACAATTCATCAATGAACTCTAAGTACAAAAGCAGTTGTTAATGTGTTTCAATTAATGGAATCCGAATGTGGTTTACACAGAATGCTAGGTAATTAAAATATATTTAAATATCTATACTTTCCTCTAATACATGAATGATTATTTGAATTTTTTTTTTTTTTTGAGACAGAGCCTCAAGCTGTCCCCCTGGGTAGAGTGCCATGGCTTCACTGCTCACAGCAACCTCCAACTCCTGGGCTCAAGCGAGTCTCCTGCCTCTGCCTCCCAAGTAGCTGGGACCACAGGCG
>CAUYQV010140345.1:0-15374 GCA_963574575.1 Galagoides demidoff
ACAAAAAAATAGCCAGGCGTTGTGGCAGGAGCCTGTAGTCCAAGCTATTAGGGAGGCTGAGGCAAGAGAATCGCCTAAGCTCAAGAGGTGGAGATTGCTATGAGCTGTGACACCATGGCACTCTACCAAGGGCCATAAAGTAAGACTGTCTTTAAAAAAAAAAAAAGAAAAATGCCATAAAGGCTATATTAACCCATTTGATGAAAATATTTCAAATTGTATATAAAATCAGCACTTTGTACCCCATGACTGTATTAAGGTACACAGCTATGATTCAATAAAAAAGAAGAAATTTTAAGATAATTATTTTATCTTTTCCAACTATTCTATACTCTTGTATTTATTATAGTATTACTTGACTCTTAGAACCTTATCCTTCTCGTCTCATACTAAACAGAAGGTCGTTTGATTTCTTTTTTCTTATATTCTCTGTAGAAATTTACTAAATTCTTGAATTACTTTTTTAGTCATGTTTGACTTACTTTTTGTTTTTCAGTCCTTGATTTTTTTTTTTTTTAGACCATATTGGGCATCTACATGGTGCCCAGTCATACAAAGTGGCCCTAATCCCATGAGATAAAAATCTTTAGATACTGTATAGTAATAAAGAATACACATTTGTTGGGGGCAGTGGCATAAAGAAACAAACTTGTTTAGAAGCCTAAAAACATTTTAAATAAACCCTGAAACTGAAATAATATACACTTAACTCACCAAGAATGAGATAATGACTTTTAGGGTTATTATTTTGTCAGGTTTTGATAATTTAATCTTCTTTTGTAAACTTTTAATTATCGGTTCATATGCTATAGTAATTCTATTTTAATTTATTTCATTTAATTTTACTAATATTCATAAAATGGACTTCTTTGTATACTAGGACTTACCATGATTTATATGTGTTTTAGGTAAAGGATATTCCTTATTTTCAGACAAAAAACATACCTCCACATGATGATCGAGGTGGGAGAGTATTTGCCCATGATGCAGGAGGTAATCCATCTTCTTTATACTCAGAGACTCCTCTTTCTATTAAAAAGAAAATGTTAATTCTTTTTTGTAGTATAATACTAAAATTTCAAGTATGCCTACTTTGGGGGTCAACTTAAAACTTATGCCAAAGTAAATGTTTGAATCACCTTCAACTATAGTGTATTTTATGAGAGACTTAAAAGTGTTTTTTCCAACTGAGTACTCAAAATCTTTAGAAGATAAAAACTGAATGGGACTTCTTTTCTACACTTAAAAAGTACTACGTAAAAAATTTATAACACTAATCCTCCTAGGTACAAGAAACAAATGTTATGTTGGGTAAGAAGGAAGCTAAAAATGTACTTTTAAATTATCTAATCTTTTCTGTTAGGAACTGTCACATTTTGATGAATATATGTTTATAGGCCACAGGTTTGCTAGCTTTATAGTCTAGATGATTTTTTAAAGAAATGCCTTTTTATACTAGAAATACTACTTTTCCTTAGCCAAATATTGAGGATAATTGAAATGATATATCATATAATCTGTTTTTCATTTTGTATTTTAAATTATATTAAAGTAATAGAAACTTATCTGATGACTTTAGTTATTTTCATAATTTAAAGAAAATTATTCTTTTTTCCCCAGGTAAAGTCAGATTTTGAGTCATAAAAAGTATTTTTTTATTTTTATTCCTAATTTCCCTTTTTAAAAATTTTACATAATTTAAGGCACTTTGAAAAAATATCATCTGTATCAGGTTATGTTTTATATTTGCTTACACACAGGTCTTCCATCTGGAACTGGAGGTCTTGTAAAAAATTCTTTTCACTTGCTACGGCAGCAGATGAGTCTTACAGAAATAATGAATTCAATACATTCAGATGCTTCCTTGTTTTTAGAAAGTACAGAAGATACTGGACTACAGGAGCATACAGATGATAACTGCCTTTATTGTGTCTGTATTGAAATTCTGGGTTTCCAACCCAGTAACCAGCTAAGTGCAATATGTAGTCATTCAGGTAAGTGAGATGAGTCCACCTGAATTTGAACATGGTCCATTTGAACAAGTCATCTTCAGCCATACTGATCATCCCCTCTTGTTTCATTCTGACTACCCCTGCCTTATTCAATCACTCCCCCTCTCCTTGTTGGAGGATGGGTATGCTAGCCTCTAATTTTGGTCTCTTTCAAGTCATCTTTCCTAGAATTGCCTGGAATTGTTCCATGTGCAATTCTTTATTGGCTGTTAGTGCTCCTTACACAAGACCTTTTGTGATCCTTTATTTCACCATTCTCTTATCTTAGGTGACATATCATTATTGACTGACTGCAAGTTTTTGAACAAACTCCCCAGGCATGAAAAATTTATTTTCCCTGCTTTTCTCTCCTTGCCCCTTCCACTGCACACAGACATATGCAGTCTGTTTAGCAAGTCAACCTCATCCTAAGTGTCAGCAGTATCTTTCCTGTGAAATGTTTTTTCTCTACATCAGGTGTTGACGTTCCTTCCCTTTCATTGTCATTGCCTTTTGCACATAGATCTCATACACTAACAGTGATTACACTTGGTACGTTTCTTCAGTGCATGATCTGTCATGTCTTCTCATATTCATATTTCTAATACCCAGGTGTATGCTGTTTTGTACAGTAGGCTTTCAATGTGTAGTTGATGAATGAGTAAATATAGTGGACTTAGATTGAGCTTTATGTGAATCAACAAGTGACAGGTTAATGGTTTCAAATTAGTACGTATGTGTTTTAAGTGTTATTCATGCTTCCCTTTTTTTGGTGAATATCTTTTAGCCACCCTCAGAAAAACCTAGTGATGACCAAAGTTCTCTGGTTTACTTTTCCAAATTTTTCCTTACTATTCTAATTGAGAATTTCCCAGCTTACACTAACATGCCACAAATATGATATGGTTGTGTTGAAATACGCATCTTCTCAATAGTTCCATGTTTCAGTGGAGCCTGGGCTTGACAAGCCCTGGAGCAATACTTTTCACTGTGAACAGACCCTGGTGTGCTATAATTATTTCCATTTTTTATGAGTGAAAAGGGTTTGGGAAATTGTTTGCTTAATGTATTGCACACAGTAGAGAAGATGCTATTTTTAATCATATGGCTATTCATTGTTTGTGATTTAGTTTCTGCAAGTTCTGTTGCTTCGTTTACTCATTCACCAGGTGCTTATGAAGCCCTTGTTTTGCTATACTGTTTTCTACTGACTTACGAAACAAATAAGGGGACTAGCCTTTCAATTACCAGTCACAGGGCAATCACAGATACTTCAGATCTTTTTTCATCTGTACTAGGAGTGATCAATCAGAGTTATAAAGTTTGGGACTTGAGAAAAACTTCCTGCAGTCAAGTAAGGCTTTCACCTTGGCGCAGCTGCCAGAGTCCCCTCCTTCACAGCCTTTTATTCTAGTGATAGGAGGTATCAGGTCGAGGAACAGCAGGGCGAGAATAACTCTTAATTGGGAAATTATTACAGTTTACCGACTGGTACCCTTTTTGGAGGTTTGAGGAGAGAGAGGCTAATTGAACCTTTAAACATTCATGCACCCACTGTAATATTTATTATGCAATTACCATAGTTCAGGCATTGTACTAGACGCTAGGAAACAAAGAGTCTACCAAAAGGACACGGTTTTCTGCACTCTCTGAGCTTTAGTCCAGTACAGAAAATCTATATTGATTAACTAATCATCTATACAGATACAATACTGCATTTATAACAAGTGGCATTAAGAATAGGCATATGGTGCCAGCCGAGGAATATGACCAAGTAGACAAATCAAAGAAGAGATTTCTAAAGAAGTTACTGTTAATGCTGTGGTATAAAGAGCTAAATAAAAACTGGAATAAAGAGTGTTTTAGAAAGAGAACTACATTAATAAAGTTTCTTCAATGGGAGTGAACATGGAGAATCAAAGAGACTAAAAGGATATCTGTGTGATGAGAGCTCAGAAAACAAGGAGATAAAATATGAGCCTAGGAAGATAAGTAGAGACCAAGCCCTGTAGAGCCCTTGTAACCTGAATTGTGTACTGTGGACCAGCAGCATCAATCTCACCTTGAAAGCTTATTAGAAATGCTTTCCCCCTTGCTTCTTTCAGAATCTGCATATGTACTGTAACTTCATTTGTACAATGAAGTGTAAGAAGTACTGCTATAGGCTATATTGAAGATTTTGTGTATTAGAAAGAAGACATCGTTAGTATCTGAGACAAATAACCAAAACATAGTTCCTCTGCTATATAATGATTAAAGGGATGTCAAGTCTTGAACACAAGACATTTCATTCTCTAAAACTTCTAATCTGGTAGAATTAGTGTTTCAAAAATACTAAAGCATAGGGAAAAGACTGTTAGACTAGTATATTTAGTAACACATTCTGTGTTCTGATACTTTCACAGGTGTTTATACATTGTATAGTTAAAGTATATAAATCAAAAATGTTGGCTTTACAAAATTCAATATTATGTATTTCTGTTGAGTACAGTTTACGTGTACAACCACATTTACCCTATCATAGTTAACCAACTTGTGGTAAGAAACATTGAGTATTTTAGCCCAGTCTATCTGAAAGAACATTAGGGAAAAAATCAACCAACTATAAAAGGTAATATCAAGGGATCAAAATCTATACAAAGATCAGTGGCATATAAATGAGCATGTTAGGGGAAAGATGAAGTGGAACCATATCCACCTGCCTTCTCCTTGTCCAAGTGACAACCTTTGAGGAGACCCCAGGGAATTCAAGCATTCCAGGAATCACTGAAGACCACAGATATAAACAGAGCATTGAGCTTTACATCAAGAAGACTTCATTTCAAAGCTGAGCTATTCTACTCAATTAGTTATTTGATCTTGGGCAATCTGTCTTACCTCACTGAGCTTTAGTTTTTGTTTTTGCTTGAGTCCCTAAATTGGAATAATGATAACCTTATGGTATTGTTTTGATGTTAAATAACATGTAAGATTAGCATTCAGTAAGGCTTCAGTAAATGGTAACTCACAGTAAGTTATTTATGTTAGAAATAACATTCTCTCAAAAAAAAAAAAAAAAAGAAATAACATTCTCTCCTAAATCCTGATAGTTCAGTTAAGGTAATCCTACCCTGCTCACTTCCTTTGCTGCCTAGTAGAATTGGTTATTAGGTTAAATGTATTAGAAATAGAGCTTCTCATGGAAATTTTTATTTTTTTTCTAGAAATAACTGTGTCAGCATTTCTCATAAGGTATTTTGTGACTTGCTGATTTCTGGTAGGAAAAATTTAGCTTATTTTTTTAAATCCCAATAGATGTTCAGTTTTGTTTCATTTTATTTTTGCCTACAGCTTATTATTCTTTTCTACATGTAGTGGCATTTAGCTGTAGCTAACCTTATGCTGAGCTACATGGTATAAAGAAAGTAGTTCATCTCTTTATTTAGCGTATGATCTATCCTATGCTTTTTGTCTACACATTTTCTATTAAAGCCTGCTGGGCACAGTGTAATCCCAACACTTGGGAGGCCGAGGCAGGTGGATTGCCTGAACTCACGGGTTCAAGACCAGCCTGAGCAAGAGTGAAACCCCATCTTTAAAAAAAAAAAAATAGCTGTGGGCATTGTGGTGGGTGCCTGTAGTCCCAGCTATTTAGGAGTCTTGAGGCAAGAGGATCACATGATCCCAAGAGTTTGAGGTTGCTGTGAGCTTAGACTCCACTGCACTCTACTAAGTGACTCTGTCTCAAAAAAAAGAAGTATTATTAATTCAGAAGAGAGGAAACAATAAAAGCAAACAACTATATTTAAAAAGGGTAAACAGGCTTGGCACCTGTAGCACAATGGTTGTATCGCCAGCCACATACACTGAAGGTGGCAGGTTTGAACTCAACCCGGGCCAGCTAAACAACTGCAACAACAACAAAAAATGTAGCCGGGCGTTGTGGCGGGTGCCTGTAGTCCCATCTACTTGGGAGGCTGAGGCAAGAGAATCACTTAAGCCCAAGAGTTAGAGGTTGTTGTGAGCTGTAATGCCACGGCACTCAACGGAAAGTGACATAGTAAGACTCTGTCTCAAAAAAAATAAAAATAAAAAGGGTAAACATCAACCATTTCGATGGGACCACTTAATTTATACACAAAATGCTTTATCCAAATTAAAAATAGTATTGAAACAAAATTTATTGAGTGAAAGTGTGTTTAAGTTTTGTTGCCTAAAATATTGCTTAATAGAGGATAGATAGTAAAGGTCCCTGAAGGTAAATATCTTCAGTGAAGTATGTAGTTTTGCCTTTAGCAAAGTCATGGATATTATCTTCTATATATAAGAAATTCCAAGAATTTTTGGTTCTCTTTATCCTGCCAGTTTATAAAAAGGCCCATATTCTTCCCTCATAGTCTGAAGTTTCCATTTAATACATGTAATTAATCTCATTTAAAATGTTATTCACATGGTTTAACATGCTTTACAAAAGTATACCATAGGTAGTAAGAGACTTTTATATTACACTTCAGATGCTATTTTACTCCTCCAGATGGGATAAAATTAATTCTGAATTTTGTTTACCTAGAGATAAGATTTTTTTTTCTTTGTGAGTGACTTCTTTAGAAATAAGATGTAATTTCAACAGTGTGGAAATCCTAGGAGTCGAAGGTTAGGCTGAAACAAACTTGTTCATGTATAATTTTTCAGAAGCATGTTGATTGGGAAAAGTTACACAATTTTCTTACTATTACTATTATTTGTATAGAAACATTTTGCCATTGTATTATGAGTAGTTCAGCTAAGTCTCAAATATCATATTCATCTGTTATGTTATTATTCAGCATTGCTGAGGAGAGCTACATTAAAAAAATCATTTTTAAGTACATCTTTATTTTGCAAATCTTTTTCCAATAGTTCTTTTTTATAAATCACTATATAATTTAAGTAGCATGTTTTAAGTGCCTGAGAGATATATAACTTCCATAATAATCAAAATTTTAAAATTATGCTAAATTTGTATAGCTTCTTTTCCAAGGAACAGAAGCATTTTCTGTTAAGCATTATGTAAACAGTAATCTTAGGAAGTGCTGGTAGGTGAGATGATGTGGTGAGATTTCTATGTATGGAAGCCAAGATAAGGAGGAATAGTATGTATGGTTGATACTGGTCTAATTTCTTGGACTTTTAAAAATATACCTGTTTATCTCTACTCTGACAGCATATTACAGAGGAGAGGGTATGGACTAGCTTTCAAAAGGTCTTATCTTCTAGCTGAGCATGTCTTCTCTCTCTGAATCCGTTTCCTTTTGTAAGATCAAAGCTTCAACTACAACATTTCTTATAGTGCTAAGCTGTGTGATTTCATAGGTTGCCCAATGTTACTTCCTAAAAGCATAACCAGAAATTTCCTGATTTCCATTTGCTCTAATTACTCAGTGTAAGTGCCCAGGAGAATTTTATATCAGGAAAGCATTTGAAAAACACTAATATGATTGGTTTACTTTAAAGTCCCATCTTAGTAATGCACAGGTAATATAGTGAATTTAATTCTAAAGAACAAATTGGACTTTAGATAAGCCAGGAAGTTGTGATTCGTATATTGGTACTTATTTATTGGGGGGGGGGGGCAAGCGGTATAATCTCATAACTACATACAAAGAGCAAGAGAGAAAAAATTATAATAATGAAAAAGCTGAAATTCTATTAATTCACACACCAAAAAAAATTGTAATGGCACTTACCTATGCAGTTGGTTAATTTAAATTCCACATACATTTTTATTTGAATTTTTAAAATAATCACAGGCTCTTACATTGGTTTTGCTGTTTAGGAAAGTAAAGTCTTATTTAAGTCTTTAGAACTTAACAAATTTTAATCTCTGTGCAATTAATTTCTGAGCAGTCTAACTTTGAAGATCAGACCTTCATCACAGAAAGTAATTATTGAAACTGGATAAGAAATTACAAGGAGTTGTCTCCTTTATAGCATGCAATGTAAGCAGAGGAATTAACCATGATGGTGCTTTAATTGAAATAATTATTTTTTTCTTCAGACCTTCAAGATATTCCATATTCTGATTGGTGTGAGCAGACTATCCATAATCCCTTAGAAGTGGTTCCCTCCAAGTTTTCAGGGATTTCTGGATGCAGTGATGGGGTATCTCAAGAAGGATCAGCTAGCAGCACCAAAAGCACAGAATTAATACTAGGTGAGTTTTCAGATTCAGTTGCATTCATTATTAATAAAATTATCCTTATTAGTTGATTTTTTTCATAACTACTATAAATTAAAGTTGTCTCAAAACCATAACAAATCAATTTTAGTGAAGTAACATAGCAGGCGTTTACTGCACCTGCATCAGCTACTGACAAGTATCGTATTAGCTGTCTTCTTTTACATTATATTAGAAAGTTTTGCTCCCCAAATGATGGGCATATCATGTGGAACTAATCTCAGTTTTAGATCTTTACCTACATGAAGTTTAAAAAACAAATTTCCTGAGTAATAATTATTTTTTTATTGTGATACAGATAAAATATTTAACTTCACACTGAAATCAATCTTCTTTTCAGGTGTTAAAACAATTCCAGATGATACACCGATGTGCCGTATACTCCTTCGAAAAGAAGTTTTAAGATTAGTTGTTAATTTGAGTAGTTCAGTTTCAACTAAATGTCACGAAACTGGGCTTTTAACGTAAGTAAACAATGTACATAAATATTATTTGTTATGCTTTTTAAGGTAGAAAAGATACTTGAAAGATTTCAAAATTAGATAACTTACATCAGTAGTTAACAGAATTGCATATATGTGTAAAGCTAGATTTTCTTTGTGTACTTTAGCCAAAACAACACATGACAACAGATTGACTGCAAAAGCAAGAATGAGAGTCCAGCTATCTTCTATTAAGCCAGACTTTTAGAGAAACCTCCAAAAGTTTAAAACAGTGCCATTCTTTTCTTTTTTAGTTTTGGAAAATAGTTATTTTTCATTAAAATGTTATTTATATTAACAATAGTACATATAATGAATTAATGTTTTAAAATTTTCTCAATTTTAATTTCTTATGTAGTAGTTAATGATGGCTGTAGACCACAAAAAAAAAAAGCTCTTGGGGGTTCTCAATAATTTTGGAAAAAATAAGGAAGCCCTAAGATCAAAAAGGTTGGAAAAAATGAGCTTATATGAAACAAGTCTTATTTTCTTTATTTAACTTTTTTCCCCATTTTTTCTCTTAATTAAAATTGTGGAAAATTTTTTATCTTTCTGAATTATAGCAGCATGATGTAAGAAAGAAAATTTAGACATAATCTCAGCACATTTATTTGTCCCATTTAATGTAATGGTTCTCGAAAGAAATGGACCTCAGGGCCTCCTGTCGGGCTTTTTAAAGGTACTGTACATGCCAGGTTTCTACTGTAGACCTCTGGGCTAAGAGCCCTTAAAGTTGGGCCTTAACCTGTGTGTGCCCACCCCACCCACATCTGATCCCAAGGTGCTGTCCTAGCTGAAAGCCACTGTTTCAAGTGTTGAAAAATAAAAAGAAGATAGCACACTCAAGGATATAAATAATTTCAGGCTAACTTTAAAAATACTATTTCTATTTTAAAATTTAATTTTGGAAATAATTTAAATCATCCTAGGCTGATAAATAAATTTTGTAATTTTTCAGGCCAGTGAAAAAGAATATTTCTAACTTTACAAAAAGCATTTAGGCTTTGATAATCTTTTTTTGTTAAAAAAAAAAACAACCCAAATTCAGAATATCTAAATAAGAGATCGGAATAGTTATTATTTTATATTCTTCAGCCATCATCTCAAATACATAATTCATGGAGAAAAAAACTTCTTTTAAAGTAAGTGATACTTGGGAGGAAATGTAGGTACATTGTGATTACAGGTTTTATCACACCCGTAGTCTTTTCTCCTTTTAGAATTAAGGAGAAGTATCCTCAGACTTTTGACGACATATGCCTTTACTCTGAGGTTTCCCACTTGCTGTCCCACTGCACATTTAGACTTCCGTGTCGGAGGTTCATACAAGAGTTATTTCAAGATGTACAGTTTTTACAAGTAAGTAGGATTTATACTTCTCAATTTTTGTTTTTAAGAATAATTCTGTTTTTGAATTAAGTTAAAAGATTGTAATACCTGCTATTTTTATAGAAGTCAGTAATGATTTACAATTTTCTAGATGCATGAAGAAGCAGAGGCTGTATTGGCAATACCACCAAAGCAACCTATAGTTGATACATCTGCTGAATCCTGACCTCAT
The DNA here is from genome assembly GCA_963574575.1 of Galagoides demidoff. Taxonomy (NCBI): domain Eukaryota; kingdom Metazoa; phylum Chordata; class Mammalia; order Primates; family Galagidae; genus Galagoides; species Galagoides demidoff. The sequence goes on from CAUYQV010140345.1 coordinate 10,231, forward strand.
ATTTATGATGTATATAGATACATACTCTATATATTCATATTTGTGGATTTCCTAGAAGCCTCAGAAAATACTGACTGGGCAGCAAAGACAGGAGTATCTTCTGTACACTGTTCCAGCAATTACTGGTACATGAACAGTTGGAACTGCTGACTTCCCTAACCAAAACAACTTCCTTCTCTTCCCCTGTTGAGCCCTACGAGGGGTTCATGATTCGTTATCACAGTTCTAAGACTTTTAGTTACCATTGTATGCAAGAGCCAAGCACTGAATTATCTACATAGGTTTTCTATTTTTTCATTTTAAAAGCATCATGACAGTGGAACAATAACGGGATATGCAGAAGCACCCTTCACAGTTATTTCTGAATTCTTTTATAGGGTAAATATAAAGATGCCTTGTTTGTTAACTAATTCATGGAAACCAGGAAACAGTGTCTGTAAGGCTGCATCCTGTGACCACATGGGGTGTGCTGTAACTGCTGGTATTAGAGGGGGACTTTGGCCCTTTCACATTTTTCTTAATGTTTATAACACTACTTCAGAGGTTTATAACCTTAAAGTGAAGAAGAGCCTCAACAACCTGGGACTTATATAAGTTATTTTTTTGTTACTGGACTTGCATAAAGATTCTTATTTGTTATCTGTCTCCTCAGTTTTGTTGCATTGTATTATTATAGGCTATTTTAACCAATTAAGGTTTTTCACTACAGTTCCTGATTAAAATCAGAAAATCATTTCATATTTTAATTAAAAATATTTCCCATTTACATTAAATAGAGTACATATATTTCCAGTGGACTTCCATTTTCATCAGATTTCCATATAATTTAAGCAGAAACTTGAATAAGCACTATTAATGTAGATCTAAAACAAAGGAAAGCATTAAATAATACTTTGGATCTCCTGAAGAAAAGATTAGTTTACCTGCAGTTTACACATTCCATAGGGAAAGAAGAGCCATATTTCATTTTTAAAACTCATTAATAAAACATGTTATTAAGGTTAAAAATTGTAGTGGAAAACCTTAAGTACCAAATTTTTAAGCAGCAGTAACTTAATATCAATGTTTTTGTTTTGCACAAACTAAATGCAGTGATAGGTGAGTTTATGAGTACAGTACTTGCCTTTATCACATTTGTGAAATTGTTCAGTTGATGAGGGCAAGGTTTGTTTGTTTGATCTTGTATATGTCTAAGTATATTTGGAAATCTTTACAAGAATTAAACATATGCAAATTTGTATATAAAAATAGCATGGCTATCATCATTAGAATGCTTATAAATGAAAGAATTATCTTTTTGAGAACTATATAGAAAAATCCAGCTGGACTGATTAGGACCCTTTTAAAATTAATTTGTGTATACCATTTTTACAGTTACATATCAGTTTTGACACAGTCATAGCCCATTGGTTAAAATTTTCCCATATTACAGATCCTTTCTGTAATTTACTTTGAGATCTCTGTAAAGAACCCTGTGAACTAGAAAACTAACAGAGATTGTTTTCCCTTCTTCTTCTTCTTCTTTTTTGTTAAATTTACTGGCACTGAAAGTTCCAATTGGGATGAAGTATTTCATCTCACTTCATAACACCTCTTTGACTGCACTTCAGTGAATTGTTCTTATGTGCACTGTGTAGCAATTTACATTGTAACAAAGCAGATAAGGGCTGTAAGCTGCTGCTTATGTTAAAAAGTGGTTCTTCAGATTTTCTCTCATGAAGCCCAATTGAAGATAAAACAAATAATTTTTAAAACTTTATCACTGAACCCTAGTGTTTATTTAAATGTCGACAGACAGTACTTCTAAGAACGTTTCCTGTCACCTTGGTCTTTGGTCTTGGATAATTAAACTGCCTTTCCAGAGAACCAAATGTCAGAGATACTAGACCAAATAGTGGATAAGAACTCCAAAGGAAGTAATGTAGTAATCTTACTCATAATGGATTAGCATATTTTAGACATTAATTTTAAATACTACCTCAGTTAATATAGAGTATAAAATCTGTGGTTTAATCTCTCAATAATTAAAAGTAATTTTTTTCCTTTCACACACACAAAACCATCGTTATCCCTCTACCCTGCCTTGGTTATCTATCCTGAAATTAAGGCTTAGTTACTATTAGCCTGAACAGGTTTTGACTGTTACTTTGGAAGACATGTATGTATACATCATCCTATCTGCCTATAGCACTTACTTTGGAGAGACAGAGCTTTGTGGATATCAGTATACTAAAAAAACAAAAAGCCTATACTTAAATTTATAGTGCTATTTGGTTGTTGTACTATATGCATAGTTTCACTGACAGGTCTGATACGTTTCTTTCAGTACTTTTTTGTATAAAAGTAGACTTTATGGTGAAAGATACATGCAGTGCCAAGTGATTAACTTAGGTGTTTAAAAGTATTAAATTAGAGCAGAAAAAGATTAGGAACGGCATCAGTGGTAATAGAAATAATTGAGAAAATCATCTATAAATAATAGATATTACCAGATGATAGAATGCCAAAATAATGTCAATATTGTAGTTTTTCAAGATTTTAGGATTAATCTTAGTTCATATAAATTTGTACTATTGGTCATTAATAATTTGGAGGAATTTGGGCAGTTGTGCCATTTGTAAACTGTGAATTTCTGGAAAGCTAACTGTCATTTCAAATTGAATTTCTTTTTCTAATAACAGATTTCAGCTTCACATACTAAGTAAATGCTAATAAGGAAATTAAAAATTTAGTATTCATAATTAAATATGGTCTAAAACTTCTTATACTTTTATTTCATATTTATGCTTAGCTAGATTGTGGGAAAGGAATCTGTTCTCCCTGACTAAATATTTTCTAATAAAAATTATGGCATGAGGACACTCTGCAAGACTGTGACATTAAAAGAGAACCTTTGAAAGTATATACATTGTTACAGTAATAATGTATACAGGTCCTTTTGAAATGTTGGCTTTAGTAATTCCAGCTCTTTTATCTAGAGCTCAAGATAATGAAAGCTGAGTTTTTCCGGGCATGTCACACTGGCAGAATGTTTACCAGGGAGATGTCAGTGCTAGTGCTATTCAGGTGAAAGTTGATTCCTTTCCATTCAGAGGATGCCTTTTATCCCCACATTAAAGCACAGATCATTAAGCAATAAAAAACAAATTGTCTGTCATTCAAATTATAACTGCAGTTATTTTTGCATGGTAAGAGTGAGGTGCTAATTTTGTGTGAGATGAACTTTTGTAAACTACTTTGGGAAATGTTCTTTGGGAGTAAAGTTTTTTCCTCTTTAGTCCTATGCTTCCAGTTTGTCTCAAATTCACAATTCATTAAGACATGGGAAAAAAAGAAAAGGGTAGAACTGATACTTCTGAGAAAAGCTATTAGGAATGAACAGACAATTCAGATTTTCCAAAATGTAAATTGAGAAAGGTCTCCATTGTCTCTGCACTCACAAAATACATTGTTACCATATTAATTTCAAGAGTGTCATTACAATAAGACTCTAACTAAAAAGTATACCTGCGAAATTAATAGCAGTGCTTATCAAAGAACATTCAAATCTGTGAGAATCTACGAGCATTTTTTTTCTTTTAGTTCTAAGTTCCCAGGATATTTTTCATTCATTGTAGGTTTATATGACTCACAGAATATGGAATTTCCCCCCACCTTGGGATATTTTTGTAATTTAGGGGGACAGCTACACCATAGCATGCGCAAATTGCACATTTTGTTTATTTTCTTAATAAAATATTTAATTTGAAAAAATATAATTTATGCCAAAAAATATCTTACAATTTTGCCACTTAACTAGGTTGATTTAGCACAAAATGCAAAGTCTTGGGGCCGAGAGAGAGAGTGAAAAAGATTTTATAAGTAATTGTAAAAAAAAAATGCTTGTCAGAAACCCTAAAGCTGCATTGTAAAACAAATGGTGTAAATTAGTTTTGAAAAGTGGTAAGGGATTGTGAAAACTCTTAAAATGCTCTCTTAACCACATGATTTTCTTCTTTTTTCTAATTTAGTAATACGCTGCTACATATTTGGAGGTTCTGGTGTTTGTAGGTCACTGAACAGACATTGAAATCTGATTTATATTGTATAACTGTAACATAGAAAGAAAAAGTATTTATATATTTTCCGTAAGAATATTTCATTGAGTTGTGTATAATTTAAATAAGATTTGTTCCCCAATGGTTTTGCTCACCTTGATTTTTTTTTGTTGTGGTTTTCTTGTTTTTGTATAATGTGTACAGTTTATGTCAAGGGCATTAAAAGCCTCCTGAAGCATAATCTTATCAAAGGGATACATTGTTAATAAAATGTACTTAAAATTCTTAAATTTGTATTGTTTTGTTTGAAAACTTAAAACAATCAGTAGTTGTATGGCCTTGATTGAATCGTGTAATGCTGATGCTGACACGTGACACCCAGCAAAAGTGACATTTAGGTACCACAGACATTTCAGTAACATCTAGATCAACTGTTCCAAATATTTTAAAATAACACTTGCTTAAACATTCTTCATAATTAAATCAAACATCTATATAGTTTTTTAATTCTACATTCATTATGGGGTTTGGAAAATGGATCTATCATTAAGTAGAACTGCTGTGAATTTTTTGAGGAAATAATATACAGCATAAGTATTATGTGATAAGCGTAACCTTTTTATGGAAGGTATTTGAATTCTCACACATTAAACTGATCTAAGCAGGCAGCTAACCTATTGCCACCTACCAGCAAAAGAAAATGCCACAAAGGAAATTACCAAGTCTAGAAAATAAAATTCAGTGTCAAAGCTAGGGGCTGTTATATAATTGATAAACTATGGTAAAATAATGTCTCACTTTAAGAAACATTTGGTTTCACATAATTGTCATGTTATTGGTATCATTTTACACACTGCTTTCTACTACCATGTTTCCCCAAAAATAAGACACTGTCTTATTTTTTCTCAAGAAGACACACTAGGGCTTATTTTCAGGGGATGTCTTATTTTTATTAAGTATAATACAACAATCTACATTTATTCAAATAGTGTTAAGTCATCTTTTCTGGAACCTGACAGGGGGAGCTGACCTTGTTGGTGGGGCTGGTGCTAGTGATGTGGGAACTCCTTTCCCCTAGCCATTCGCACATGCACAATAGGATGCCTG
>CAUYQV010140349.1:0-10422 GCA_963574575.1 Galagoides demidoff
GGTCCCTGATCTGTATCAATATGAAATAAGGAACCATTTAAAAAGTGTCAGGAGGAAAACACGGCATGCCCCCACCCCTCCTCCTAACATCTGACACTGAATCATTCACATATGAAATTGAGTCTTTGTGATGGTGAAGTAGTAAAGATCTCGCATAGTCAAATAATGTCATGGAACCAGTGAGACTGGAAACAGGTTATTAGAGGTCCCCAGTCCATTCTCATTCAAACAGGTAGAAGAAAACCAACAGCGGCCAATGTGAATTCGTGCCCAAGTGTACACGAGAACCAGCACAGACCAGGAAAGGCAAAGCTGGGTGCATGTTCCAGATAATTAGGGTTAAAAAACTTTATCAGAAGATTCAAGTCATCCAGGCACACCTTGAAGATTCTTCTGTGGTCGACCCATCACGACTTCTTGTGAATGAACCTCAGGTTCCAATCAACATTTAGAGAAAATGTTGACGCCTCATTAAAATTTCCTTGAGCCAAGGTACACCTGTTCACATCCCAGCCTTGCCACCTTTTCTGAGAGCTGAACAGGCCATTTTCTCTCTCTGGGCTTTAATTTCCTCTTTTAAAAACGACATAATCCCTTTTACCCACCTCAGTGTCCCCCCCAAGCAAGATAAATGAGAATGAGGGCAGAAGTGAGCTTGCTTCTGCTGGTGTCCCAGGAGAGAATTATTGATGTCACAGCATCCCGAGGAGCGTCCTGGGGAGAATGGGGCCTTGGCTTTACTCATGAGCTGTGTAGCAACCACAGCCTCTAATGATAAGTCAAACTTTCAGACTTGCCAAAACTTCCCCTGAGAGAGCTCTGAGGAGTACGTGGAATCTTTATGTACATCCCTTGGTTCGGCGCCTATGGCTCAAGTGGCTAAGGTGCCAGCCATGTACACCTAAGGTGGCGGGTTCGAATCCAGCCCGAGCCTGCCAAAAACAACAACAATGGCTGCAACCAAAAATAGCCGGGCGTTGTGGTGGGCACCTGTGGTCCCAGCCACTTGGGAGGCTGAGGCAGGACACTTGCTTGAACCTAGGATTTGGAGGTTGCTATGAGCTGTGATGCCACAGCATTCTACCCTGGGAGATAGGCTCTGTCTCAAAAAAAAAATGTAAGTACCTCCCTTGTTTATCCACGAGACACTTGGCTGTGCTGCTGTAACTCACGGGGAGCTGGCTTGTTGCTGGTATAGAACCCAACTTTCAGATAACCCCCTTCCTTACAAACAGAGCCCCGTGTTGCTTGGATGCTGGGAAGCAAGGTGCTCTCTGGCACCAGGGCCTGGACTGTCATTGGTCTGAGCCAGTTGTGAATTTCATAGACCTTGTTAGGATTGGTTTTGGGGAGCATGTGAGGCAGGTCAAGTCAAAGAGATATTATTTGGGAGCCTTTTGATGGGTGGCTTCTGGGGTCTTCTATTTAAAGACTGGTGAGGAGCAACTCTCTCTATCACCTATCATTATCATCATGGTCCTGAGAGGATGTGATGTCAGGTGATGTGGCAGCCACCTTGTTTTCATGAGGGCACAAGCCAGAGGACAAAGCCAACACACAGAGGAAGGGAGAGCACGGCCACAGAGCCATCAGAAACACTGCCGAGGTGACTAGCAGTGGGCTTCCCACCTGTGCTGACCAGTCCTTTCCTGATGGCTGTGAGCATTTTCCCTCTGAGAAGGACACTCTCCCCATACCCCATCCTCCATTGCAGAGGTGCCTGGGGTCCCTTGGCCTCCAGCTAAGACCCCTCCTTCCCAGGCTCACATCTCAGTTGACAGGGATGGATAGGAAGCCCCAGGCCTCTGTGACCCTGGACAGACCCCCACCTTCCTGCTCCAAACACACAACCTCCCTAGCACCTTCCACTCTGACAGCATCAGAATCACTCACAGGCAGCTCTAGCCCCTTGAAGCCATCTCCATGTGCAGGCCAGGGCTCCTGGGTCATCCTTTATCCCCCAGGCTCTCATTTCCATGTAACTCAGTGGGAGATGAGGCCAAGACCCCATCTGGCCCTACCCACCCTGTTCCTCTGTGTCATCATCCTTTACAGCATCACCTCTGTCTGACTCAGGGTTTTCCCAGGGATCCTGGATGAGAAGATCTTAGTCCAGGTCTCCTACAGCACAGCCTGTGCCCTCACCCCCACTTTAGTGGCAGGTGCAATCCCAGGATCAAGAGTGGGGGAAGGCGAGTGAGGCAGGAAGGTTGGGAAGCAGCTACTGAGCTGGTGACAGCCTGCTGGAGACCCTGCCAGTCACCAGGTCACGTGGACAATCCCCAGACAGGCTGCACACAAATACTGCCCCTCAGGATGGTCCACATGAGTGAGGCTAGGAGAGGCCGCTCACGGCTGGTCCGTCTTGTGTCCTGTCCGTCAGTAGTCTGAGTTCACTCTTCAGAGAGTCGCCTCTCCCTCACCACCAGGTTGCATCACCTGGTCCCTCTGGCAGCTGCTGGGAAGCAGGACCCTGTGCTTGTTTTTGTAGCCCATTAGCTGTGTCAGAATTGGGTGGGAGGATCCAGAAACTTAGGGTGTTGGTCTCAGGCTGTGTGTGCTGTGAGGCTTGAAATTAATGTACATTTCTTATTGCTTCAGCATCTTTGCAGGGCTGCAGAGGCCTGGCCACCACCTCCCTGTCCTGGCCAGGCGTGGCCCCCAGTTCACCGGTCCCCAGCTTACCTGACTTTACTTTCCTCCATCCCATGAAATCATTCAAATAATCTCCTCGTCCCACAGGAACCAGGATACCTCACCCTCTTGTTACTGCACTGTCTGCCTCCCGCAGCCCCTTCTTGTCCACACTGTTCCAGGTGCACCCCTCGTCACCCTGCAGGGTGTGCCGCGTCCTCCCCCAGTGGGCTGTAGGAACTGCTGTCCATCTGAGCCATCCAGCAGTGGGGAGTCGTGTGTCCTATTTAAGTGACAAGTCCTTCCATCGCCAGCAGGGTGAAGAGGAGGCAAACGGTGGGGTCCTGTGGAGTCAGCTCCTGCAGCAGGAGGCTGAGAAAACCTGAGACAGTGTCACAGGGTCTCATACAGGTCCTGTCACATTGTGCATCCTTATCTGCCTGTTTCCCTCCACTAGAAAATCAGCCCTTGACAGAAGTGATGTGGATTTTCTATGGCTGCATCTTATAAGGTTTCTAGCACATAGTAGGCCTTCAACAGGTATCTGTAGGATGAATAAGTGAGCAAACCAAGGCATGCACAATCCAACCTTGGCTGGGAAAGAATAAGAATGTGATTCTTGAGGCCAGGTGTGTTCATCAAGGTTCTGCAGAAATAGAGCCAATAGGAGATTCATTCATTCATTCATTCATTCATTCATTACGGGACTGGGCTCATATGATTATGGAGGCTGAGAAGTCCTGTGTTCTTTCACTTGCAGGCTGTAAAAACAGGAAAACAATGATGTCCTTCAGTCAGAGTCCCAAGGTCTGAGAACTAGGATTGCCCATGTTCAAGGTTAGGAGAAGATTGATGTTTCAGGTCAACAGAGAGAGAGAATTGGCTCTTCCTCTGCATTTTTCTTCTGCTGTTTTATCTGGAGCCTCAAGGAATTGACTGATGCCCACCCACATTGGAGAGGGTGGATCTTCCTTAGTCTACTGACGTAAATCCTCATCTCTGCCAGAAACACCCTCACAGAACCACCTAACATAATGTTTTCTCAGCTATCTGGGCATCCCTTAGCTCAGTCAAGTTGGCACATACAAGTAACCACCATGTTAGGCTTTGTGGGACAGGTGGTCAATATTTCATTTCTTTTTTATGATCTTGAAGAAGGCAACATGGAGGCAGCACCTTTAGGTCTTCAATGAACCTCAGCTTCTCACCACTCTCTGTATCTCCCCAAAGTGCAGTGTAGTGGGCAGGTGAATGTGATCATCTTTCCTTCCTTTCCTCCCCAAATGGAGGTACGGTGGACAGGTGGACATAACTGTCTTTCTCTCCTTTTCTTCCAACGTGGAAGGGCAGGGACAGGTAGACATGACATTTCTCTCCTTTCCTCCCCTCTTTGCCCTTTGGTCCTCAGTCTTGGGAATAGGCTTTTATGGTTGCTGCCTGGGACCCAGCACTTAAGCCCATCCCATTTCTTCCATCTCTCCAGGTTCATGTTTCAGGGTTGAGATGAGTGCTAGCAGTCCTCTAGCAGCCCTGTGGTCCCCAAATATGTGTCCCCTTAATTCGGTGCCTTAGATTCTGACTGGCCCTGATTGTATCAGGAGCAATGCTCCCATCCAGTCATCTGTGGATAAGAGTCAGGGCCACTACTGTGAGCGTGCAGGGGCTGTCATCTGAGGTGGATATGCCCCAAAAGTTGTCTGCCTCAGCGGCCTGTGGACTGTGCCCCTCACAGAGGAGAATTTCTGGTTAGCAATGTGCAGACCTCTCACCCCAGTGGCTGGATGGGTTGACCTGCCCCCACACCAGGGGATCTGCAAACTGCTTCCTGATGAACGGCCTCTTTGGAAAGTGCTCTGGGGAAAGATGGTCTCTGGTCCTTACAGTGGAAGTCTGCTTCTATTTGCTGTAAGACTGATTTGTAACACTCATCATAAACCAGTAATTTTACTTTTGTGGAAAGAACTTCAGAAGAATTTCTCTTTTACAAGCCTGTCAAATTATAGGTGGTTTTGAGCAAGAGCTTTCATAAGCACCGTGTCAGCTAGCCCTCAATAATGTGAGGAGTTTTAAAAATAATTTGATTCTGTCCCTCACCTCTCCCTCCCCAGAGAACCGTATGGCATGTGACAGGTACAGTGGGGTGACTTCACATCCATGGCTCCATATTTATATACAAACAGGGCACATGAGCCTGGCTTCTCCTATCAGACCAAATCTTTTATTTCCTTGTTTTCCTTTTAAATCAGGACCCTTTGGGGGTATTTTTGTTTTATTTAAATTTCTTAAGACATAATTCACATACCATAAAATGTGCACTTTAAAAGCATACAATTCAATTGTTTTTTTGTTTTTTTTTTTTTTATGCTGCTGTCCAATCCCGGAACATTTTCATCACCAGAAAACAAAACCCTCCCTGTACTCGTTGTGGTCACTCCTCCAACCACCCTAGGTAATCACTAATTTATTTTATGTCTCTATGGCCTTGGCTATCTGAAAAGTTCATGTAAGTGGAACCATACTAGGTTGGACAACAAGGTTCACAAATTCATCCTGGAAAAAGTGCTACATCCCTCATTGCTGAATATCACTATGGTCACCTGTGACCCCTTGGACAGCTATGCACAGATGCCAAAGCAATTTTGGAACTCTTTTTTTGGACTGTCCAACAGGGCTATCATTGCATGACGTCTGACTATTAAGTTCTTAAACTCATCCCAGAAAAAGCGCATTCAGGGTGGACTGGGTCTTGGCATTGGTGCATAACTTCTAAAGGGGAATACTTTAAAGGTGACCGTAGTGATATTCAGCAATGAGGGATGTAGCACTTTTTGGAGGTTGAGTTCATGAACTTGATTGTCTGACCTTGTACACTACATGGTCTTGTGTGTCTGTTTTTTCTTTCACTTAGTGTAATGTTTTCAAGGCTCATCCATGTTGTGGCATGAATCAGCGATTCATTTCTTTCCATTGCATGAGTAAGTCTTTTGGTTTTAAGTGAGGAACAATTCAAATCACCTTAAACAGGCAAAGGAATGCGGGTCTCACATCACCGAGGAGTTGAGGGGTGTGGAGGGCAGAATTCCTTACATAGCCTCCTTCTCTCCAGTGTGGAGGCACCTTGTGAATATGCTGGGATCCACGTATCACTCCTGAGATTGCTATGACGTCCTATGACAACAAGGATTGCACAGATCTAATTGAAGTTATTAATCAACTTTGAATTAATCAGAAGGTAGATGACCTAATAGCATTAGCTGTTTGCAGCTGGGTCTAGAGACCAGTGAGAAAGGGCGTTAGGGCTTCAAGGATGAGAAGGATTCAAAATGCTGTTGCTGGCTTAAACATGGGGGACCCATATGCTGAAGAATGGGAGCGGCCTCCAGGAGCCTCGAATGGTCCCCAGTTGGATGTCTCACAAGAAAAAATGGGAACTTTAGTCTCATAACCAATGGGGCTGACTCATCCCAATATTGTGAAGTAAGCTGGAAGCTGATTCTCCCCCAAAGCCTCCAGATAAGATCTCAACAACTTGATTTCAGCCTTGTGGGATTCTGAGTAGAGAATCCAGTCATGTTGGGGCAAACTTCTGACCTGCAGAATTATGTGTTTTGAGTGATTGTGTGGCAATTTGACACAGGAAAAGAAAACTAATACAAGAAGTGAACAACCTTCAGGTATTGCTGTATCCAGGTGCTGAGCACCATTATAAGGACTCATGTTGTCTGCATCTCTCCAGGTTCATTTTCTCAGCTGCTGGCTCACTGGCAGGCCAGCTCTCTCCTTGGGGTTATGATACCTCCAGAAACCCCGGCTTTCTTTCTCCCACCTTTGCCATCCCAGTCGGGAGGGACCCCCCTTTTCATTTGTACCAAAACAGCCCTTGGATTCAGCTTCATCTGAATGATGGCTCTCAGGCACTCCTCCCTGAACCCATAGTTGTGGCTGAGCAGAATCCCCCATAGAAGGAGCAGGCCTGGGTCCCAGCCACACAGTCCCACGGATGGGGAATTGGGAGGGGTGACTTTTCTCTAGGGGGTCCAGGGCCCAGAAAGAGTGGCAGGTGCTGGGCGCGTAAGTCACAATGTCCCTCCCACTTGAGCTGTCTTTCCTGTGGCTTGTGGCGCGGGTATGAGGTGCCCCCTCTGTTCTGGAGGACTCAGTGCCCAGCTGCCCTGGTTCCACTACGCAGCTTGCCCTCCAACAGTCCTCATAGAGAACCAGATGTTGGAGCAGCAATGATTTGGCTCCCGATCAGACATCTGGCAAAGGCCCACCACAGGGGCATCTTTTCCCCCTCTTTGGCCATTACCAACTCTTCCTCCTCATTTCTCACAGGGCAGAAGGAAAACTTTGGGGACATCTAGGCAGGCCCTGGCAAAATGGCTCTACTCTAGACTTTTTGAAAAATTAAAAAACACTTCAGGGTCATAGAGACTCACGTAAGGGAGTGACTTCAGCGTAGATGGATGGAGACAACTTAGAGGCTCAGTCATCCTCACAGAGCTGTGGTCATGATCTTTCATGGAGCCGAGGGGCTAATACACAGACTGTGGAGTCAGAGCACATGGGCTCAGGTCCCAGCTCTGCCACTTACAGCTCTGATCTTGGCTGAGTTACTTAAACTGTGCCTCAGTTTCTTCATCTGTAAAATAGATCGGGTAATAATAGCTACCTTGAAGTGTGGTTGTCAGGATTAAATGAGGTAATATATGGCTGGCATAGCACAGTGAGCACTCACTGACCGTCACCTGCCACTAACGCTATCTGAGTGCACATTCCCCGAGATAGTTTGGGTTTATGTCTGTTTCAAAGATACAGAACCCGTGACATGAAAGCGATCAACCCCCTCTTTGTGCTGTCTTCAAATTGGCAGGGTTTAGGAATAAAAGAAATAGACAAATTAGATTATGCAGGATGATTTGCTTTTAATGACAATCATTAAAAGAAACTCAGGAGCTCTTTATAGCATCACCCAGATTAATGACCTCCTTAACGTACAGTGAAACCATGTGTGGTGGTGTTCTAGCTGAGCCTGGGGAAAGAAGGGACCTAAGGTGCCATTTAGGACACAGGCGTCCCACCTGTGCTATTTCCTTCACTGTAACAGCACCCACGTGGCAAGTATCACATCCGTGTTGTGGATGAGCACACTGAAGTCCAGAGAAGTTGAGGTATTTGCCCAAGGTCACACAGAAAATGTCAGAGTTGGGATTCGGATCTATGACAGTCTGCTTCCAAAGGACGGGTAATTTTATCTTTTACCTCCGTTTTACTTTTCTCCCAGAGGAACAAGAGAAAAGCTGAGGACACCATCTGTCTCTTTGGTGGGTGACATGCTGTGGGACAATTAAGTAGTGTCTATGTTTTTTATCAAGGAGCTCATTTTGGAAGAGCATTGCTAATGCCCTCCATTCCTCTCAATCTGTAGTGCAGTATTTTTCCGTCATTTGTCCCCGAGTGCACTGGGAACCAGGTATTTACCCCAGATGGCTCAATGAGAGGGGCTGTGACACTGACCTTGTCTTGTTCTCAGAGCCTTTATTTCATCTCATTTGTTTCATTTTCCAAAACGCCCTTTCCCAGAGTTTGACCTTGGGCAAAGATCGGATGATAGGTTACGTTATCAGTGGCTTACTGTCTCAGATTTTCTGAGACAATCCTGGTGCCAGTTTCTGATCCTGAGACCCAGGTCACCATGGTTATAGCTGGTGATTTTGGGGGACTCTGCCGTTCCCCACACTCCATCATGTTGTTGTGATCAAAAAAGAGGGAAAAGAGAAGAAAAGCTGTCTCAGAAGATCTCTGAATGTGCCTCACGTTGTGTTCTTGTCTTTGCTCATATCTCTGCCTTTGACTCTGGAGGGACGTTGTATTCACTCTCCAAATTCATGGACTTGTACCTGTGATGGAGGAGGACTAGAGCTGATGCTTCTAGAATTTTCTTAGCTCTTCTATAACATGATGTTTTCAGGGAAGAGATCACGTCTTTGATGTGTCCCTATGGGGCCTATCATAAGCATAGATTTGAATCAGCAGACAAATCCCTTCCGAGTGTCTTGGCCGTGCTCAGCCAGGCCCGTGTGATGGGGAAGCTGGTGGTGTGGGTGGGGGATGATGCATTTGGGGGAACCGCATGAGTGCTCCGGAGGCTCTCCTGGGACTAAATCAACTTTGGCATCTGCTAGTGCTGCCTGCCAGCCTAGTTGGTATATAGGTTTGGTGGCAATTTTACATAGGAAAGTCATTTACCTTTACTCTCTTCTTGTTTCCTCCTTTTCTCCCATTTCACACAGGCAAGCAGTCCTGTTAATGACGCATGTTAGGGTTTCAGTGATGTGAAAGTTAAGGTTACTGTTCAGATGTGAACTGGTGGAGAACTTGCCCCTGCCCCATAAATGTTGGGTTTGGACAAGTGACTTGCTTTGGCCAATAGAAGTTCAAGTGCTGTAAGGAGAGGCCTAAACGTACTGCTGTGAGAAGACCAGCATGTGTCCTGAGAGCTGTCGCTCCTTCAGCCTGTGTCCAGAAGAAGCCAAGTGCAGCTGGCCTGAATCCAACATTCAGAGCTGCTCTTAGACCAGCTTAGGTCAGCCAAACCTCAGCCACCACAAGTGAGAGAACCATCAAATCAAATCAAATCCTAAGTCACTGCCAACTGGATGGACCCCTCTTGGCCAAGAAGACCCCACAAAAACTTGAAAGCTGAGTTCCTGGCTGTAGAAGGAAAGGTCAGACACCCCTTGTTACACCCTCTCCACTGTGGAGTTTAGGCTAACTGTAAATACAACCTGTCTATATGGTTTTTTTTTTTTTCACTTCATGCAACATAACAAGCATTTTCCATATAATTAAAAATTTCACATAAACATGTTATGAAATCATCCTTCAACATTCCCTTGTCTGGAAAATCCATTCCTTCTTCATTCTTATATTATCATTGGATGTTTGTAAAGTTCCCAAGTTTTGCTGTTATAATTTATTTTGTGATGAACACAATACTATGTAAACTTGGTCTGCATTTGTGAATAGCTCCTTATGATAATATCTTAGATGTACAATGACTGCACCAGGCAATAAGTGCTTTTTTTAATTCCACCAAATTGCCTTTGGAGACCTTGAGCCTGGTGGCACCCTACTGGTGGGCATTCTGAGCCTCTTACTGTGACTTTCCAGGTGCAGAGTAGTATGCGTTGAAAGTGTTTGTGCTTGTTATGCTTTGTTGTTTTTTTAATTTGCAAAGTATTAATTGTTGGGAGCAGCTAGTCCTCGGTTTCACCTTCACAGGAGCAGATTGGAACATGCCCTCAAGCCACGGAGGTAATTTGTGCACTGTCCTTAGGAATTGTGGTCAGTGATTCAGAGTATAGATGGGAGCTGCCCTGTGTAGGAACCCAAAACTTTTCCCCTGATTGGGAAGCTAAGGAATCATTCTCTGGTTCTCAGATGCTCTGGGTGGTGCCTTGGGTGGCATGAGGTCCGTGGGCATATCCCAGACATCCCAGACCCGCACAGGCCAGTCTCCTGCATTGGAGTGCTGTAGACACAGGCCACATACCCTGTACACTGTGACAGGGTCCCCTCTGGCACACTGTTTTGCTGGTGCCCTATCTTCTGATACCCCATGAGACCATCTTGGCACCAAGCCTACCACACGCTCTGCCCTAGAAGCCATTCCCAGAGCCTATTTCACGGCTCATTCAGAAGGAAGATTAGGAGGACTTTTCCATTTCCTGTATTAAATGATTTAATTCTCAAGGGACCTGGTCAACACAAGTATCCCAACAGAGC
>CAUYQV010140350.1:0-14404 GCA_963574575.1 Galagoides demidoff
TACGCCTAAGGTGGCGGGTTCGAATCCAGACTGGGCCCGCCAAACAACAATGACGGCTGCCACCAAAAATAGCTGGGTGTTGTGGTGGGTGCCTGTGGTCCCAGCTACTTGGGAAGCTGAGGCAGGAGACTTGCTTGAGCCTAGGAGTTGGAGGTTTGCTGTGAGCTGTGATGCCATAGTACTCTACCCAAGGGGGACAGCTTGAGGCTTTGTCTCAAAAATAAATAAATAAATAAATAAAAGAAGGGCATCTGAGTCCTTGTCACACAGCAAGGCTAAACACCAGCAGGGACTGCACTTCATCTTCCCCCAGCACCAGGGATATCACTTTTGTCCTTCACAGAATGAGCCCTGAGCCCAGCTTCCTACATCACCCCCTCCCCAGGGCATCAGTCCCTTCCCAGAACTGTCCCGCCCCAGAGGAAGTCCTTAACAGGAAGCCTTCTTCCCTTGGAGGGTCCCAGCCTTCCCCCAGCCCGACCCCACATCCTGGTCTCCCTATCATAGTAGAGGAATGTTCCAGATCATTGTGCTGCTCTAAGAGGGAAAGGAGAAGTGGGAGCTGCCCAGGGCCCCTGGCACATCCCTCACTTTCACCCACTGGTCAGCTTTTGGTTCTCATGGCTTTCTTTGGAGTGGGCCAGGGGCCATGTGAGGCAGTGTCTGGTTGTCAAGGCCTGTTTGGGCAGCCTGACAAAGCTGGATTAAGAACCCCATACCTGAGATGTCCATTAGCCCCTTCCCAGTGGGTCCCAAGGAGGGTGGAGGAGGAATAAGATTAAGATGAAGGCTGCAAGAAGTGGTCTTTAAATAAATGTGTGTATGCAGCCAGGTGCAGTGGCTCAGGCCTGTAATCCTAGCATTCTGGGAGGCCAAGGCAGGTAGATTGCCTGAGCTCAGGAGTTCAAGACCAGCCTGAGCAAGAGCAAGGCCCCATCTCTAAAAAAAACTAGCCAGGCATTGTGGCAGGCACCTGTAGTCCCAGCTACTTGGAAGATTGAGGCAAGAGGATCTCTTGAGCTCAAGAGTTTGAGGTTGCTGTGAGCTATGATGCTACAGCAAGGTATTACTGAGGGTGACAAAGTGAGACTGTTAACAAAAAAAATTAGTGTGTGTGGGGCCACCATCTAGAACACCTGTAGCACCCCCACCCCTTTCACAGTATGTCCTAAAGCAGGAGGGGCCAGGGATTGCAGGGTGCCACCAGCCCAGAACACTACCCTTCCAGTCATTGGCTCTTCCTGTCTCTGCTGGTCCCTGAAATCACAGGTGAGTAAGGTAGGGGTCATGGGGAGAGGGGTGACCCCAATGGGGAGGAGCTAGGGCCCAAAGTAAGTCAGTCACATGGAATGTCCTATGAAAATGGGGCAGGCTTGTATATTTATTTCTCCAAGAAGCTGAATGTATTAATAGTTTAGAAAAATGAGGGGTGGCCATATGGTCTTCTTGGAGCCAGCAAAGCCATGGCCTGGCCTTGGCTGGGTTGAAGGAGAAGACAGTGAGGCAGAGGAGGCTGTCTAGATGGGTGGTCTGTTCTGTCCCTGTCCACCAGGGACTCAAAAATGGCCTGAAATCAAAGACATTAGTAGTATCAAGGGCAGGTTTGGAGGTCTGATCTCTGGGTTTCAAATGGCCTCCCAGAGGCTAAGATGGAAGCCAGCCAGGAGGGCACAGGGTTCAGGCAGAAGCCTCCTGAAGGAGGCCTTGGTCTCAGCAGGATCTTTGAGCAGGCTGGCTCAGCTGTGCACACCCGCTGGGCCTGGGATGGGGCTGGTCAGGCTGTGGCTCCTCAGGGTAAACCACTTCTTTGTAGACAGCATGGGAGCTGAGGGCAGAGGGCAGAGGGCTCAGGCCTAGCAGCCTGGGGAAAATGGATATCCTGGTCCCAGCAGCATTCACTGGGCAGGCTGGTCTTGGGGTGGCCCCACATGAACTGATTGAGAGAGGTTGTGGAGCCTCAGTCTGGGGTCTGCAGAGCAGGAGGCAGTCTCATCCCATCATGGGGAGCAGGCAGGCATGTTGTGGTGACAGCAGATTTTGGGGTGCCAGCTTCTCCCAGGGGAGAGAAGGTTGGACGGGGAGGCCTCAGGGTATACAGGGTCACCAGTGGGTTCACCATCTGGCCGAGGGCATCTGAACTGGGCCTGGTGGGATAGGCCGCCTTGGTCTCCCAGAAGGCCTGCCCTGTCCACTAAAGACTGGCCCCAACCTCAGGCCCCCAGGAGACCCGTGGCTGTCCTCCTGCAGTGGCTCCTGGACATAGGGGGCCCTGTGTGGACGGCTTGGGACCTCTGGGACTCGGGGATGTATTGTAGGCGCCCGTGGCGCAAAGCAGGCGATTGTGCTGGAGGATGGAAAGGCAACCAGGAGCAAGAGAAACATGGCACAGACCAGGAAGAGGAAGGGCGGCGGGAGACTGCAGGGCTCTGGGTCAGAGCAGGACCCGTGCGGGTGGGGGAAGCAAGTGGTGGCTGAGGGCGGGGCAGGTAGGGAGGAGGGGCGGAGCTGCGGGTGGGCGTGCCTAGTCCGATTTGCTGGCCCTTTTGGTTCCGGAGGTTCTGCCCCGCGGCCCGCGGCCACCACCAAGCTAAGCTCCACATGGACAGGTAGAAGACCGAACCGTGGTCAGGCCTGCGCCGTCCGAGGACTGCTGCGTCAGCAATTCGGGAGCCCAGCGGTGACGCCCTGTTCGGCGGAACTGGCTTGGGTTGACCTGGGAAGTGTGTATGCAGGGCCATGGGCTTCTGGGCTCGCCGTCCACCCGCTCTCTACCGAGCAGCCCGCGCGGTTGGGCTCCCTCTCCGAGTTCGTGGCGCCAGGCCCACGCTGTGTCTGAGCAAGGAGTCATCGCTCTGTGCCCCTAGAATGCAGACACAGGGTGCATTAGTTTTTGATTTTCTCTGAGGAGCTGGGCATGGCGATGTAGACATGGTGGCAACGGATTCAGAGTTTGGAAAGGTTTTACCGTTGGTACCCGACAGGGAATGGGCTCTGCGCAGAGGCTGCCGACGCAGACGGGCCTCTCTACTGGGCGTTGCACCCTACTCTGGGCTGCCATCGTCTTGCCTAAGCTGCCTGAGAGTCTTCCTGCTCTGTTCCAGCACCAATATCTTGTTGGCTGTAGGGCAGCCAGACGGTTCCCTTAAACCCCGAAAAGTAGTAGTGTCCCTGCAACCACTGTAACCTGAGCTGGGGTCCTCCCTTCAGGAGGCTCTCAGCTCTTCTGATGCCCTCCCAGACCTCTCTTTGCAGGCTTTGACCTGCCCCTGCAGGGTTCCCCACCTCTGTGTCAGGGATTATTAATCTGGGCATCTTCCCACCCAGCCTGCTTGGCTCTTATTTTGGGCTGTGCTCCTGTACCCAGGGCCTCAATAGGACAGGGAGGTGGGTTGTCTCCCTTTCCGCAATGTATAGGGGCTCCCTGTGTCCTAAGCAGGAGAGTGAGGCAAGGTGGGAGGCACTTGACTTTGGGTCTCTGTGTCATGTTGACCCCTCTCTGCCATGCTGGACACGGCAGGCTTTAACTACTGAATGAGACATCCTCAGAGGTACCCCCACATTTGCCTAACCGAGTGTGTCCCTGTGGTCAAGTCCTGAGGTCCGAAGACCAGCCTGGGGCAGCAAAGGTCCCTCTGAGGGCACATGGGGCTCCCTTCTGAGGCATCCCTTGAGCCTCACTGTCAGATCCAGAACCTGGAGAGGTTTCTCTCACAAGGTCCTTCTTTTTGATGTCAGACAGGGGACCAGCTAGTGCTCCAGCATGCAGTGTCCTCTGGCTACTGGTCCTGGAAGCTTGGGGTACTTTTCTCTTTCAGGGTTCTTCATGTTCTGGCAGGCTAAGACTTTTTTTTTTTGAGACAGAGCCTCAAGCTGTCACCCTGGATAGAGTGATAGAGTGCTATCACAGCTGTGGCATCACAGCTCACAGCAACCTCCAACTCCTGGGCTCAAGCAATTCTCTTGCCTCTGCCTTCCAGGTGGCTGGGACTACAGGTGCCCGCCACAATGCCCGGCTATTTTTTGGTTGCAGCTGTCATTGTTGTTTGGCAGGCCTGGCTGGATTCAAATCCGCCAGCTCAGGTATATGTGGCTGGTGTCTTAATCGCTTGAGCCACAGGCGCTGAGCCCAGGATAAGACTTGAAGCCAGGAATCTAGACTGGCCACTCTGACACCTTGGTGCTCCCAGGGCATTTCCAGGCTCTGACTTTGAGGGGCCCCATCTCACAGGTCAAAGTGCCACTTAAGAGCTGCTTCAATGAAGAAGGGCTCAACTAAGAACCTCACAAGCCTCTGACAAGGGGTTGCCACAAGATGCTGGGTTCTCAAGGCACAAGCCACTGCAGTTGCATCTCAGCTCTGAGAGCAAAGTATATTGTGTGACACTAATACTGTCCACAGACAACCCTCTGGGTCTGAACCTAGAGCTGGTGGTTGCACAGCATTGTGAATAAGCTAAATAGCACTGAAGTGTCCCCTTAAAAATGCCATCTTTCCCACCAGGGTCCCTTTGCTCTAAAGCAATTATGGGTAGATGTCTAAGTCATATTCCATGAGTTAAAATGTAAAAGCAAAATAGGAAGAAGCATCCTAACTTTGAGTCAGCAAAGGGAGGGCACCAGGACCAGGGTAGGGCACCAGAGGGGCCTCTGCTCCCCAGGGGTAATGCTTCATTTCATTAAATAAGAACTCTGGAGTGAAATGACACAGCAAGGGTTGGGAGGGCCAAGTGCCTGGCCCCTCCCATCCATTCCTGGTAATCACAAAATTGTCCACTCCCAGCAGCAGGCCCCCTGGGATTAGACCTTCAAAATAAACCACCAAGAAGACATTCAGTAGGAAATAGTGCGTACTTTACTTTATTTATCCCACACTCTCTGAGTCAGAGCTGCCAGCCATACAAGGCCACTGACCACCTGAAATGTAATTTCTTTTCTTTTCTTTTTTTTTTGAGATAGAGTCTCATTTTGTCACCATTGGTAGAGTGCTGTGGTGACACAGCTCACATCAAATTTAAACTCTTGGGCTTAAGTGATTCTCTTGCCTCAGCCTCCCAAGTAGCTGGGACTATAGGCACCTGCCACAATGCTCAGTTACTTTTTGGTTGTAATTTTCATTGTTGTTTGGCAGGTCTGGGCTGGATTCGAATCTGCCAGCTCTGGTGTTACATGGCTGGTGCCCTAGCTGCTGAGCTACAGGTGCCAAGCCTGAAATGTAATTTCTTTTCTTTTCTTTTCTTTTTATTTTGCAGTTTTTGGCCAGGGCCGGGTTTGAACCCAACACCTCCGGTATATGGGGCTGGTGCCCCACTCCTTTGAACCACAGGCACCGCCCCTGAAATGTAATTTCTAATGTAAATTTTAACAGAATGGAACTCTTTTTTCTTTTTTTGAGACAGAGTCTCACGTTGTTGCCCTGGATAGCGTGCCCTGGCGTCATAGCTTACAGCAACCTCAAACTCTTAAGTTCAAACCATCTGCTTGCCTCAGCCTCCCAAGTAGCTGGATCTACAGGCTCCAGGCACAACACCTGGCTCTTTTTAGAGACCAGGTCTTGCTCTTGCTCAGGCTGGTCTTGAACTCCTGAGCTCAGGTGATCCACCTGCCTTGGCCTTCCAGACTGCTAGGATTACAGGGGTGAGTCACCACACCAAGCCAGAATGGAATTCTTGACTCAGTTATGTTATGGGGCGAGATAAGGACCACTGACTCAAATTAGAATTTCCAAAAGGAGTCTTTTATTAACTGTGGGGCTATCTCAGCAAAGTCTGATGCAGACTAAGTGAGAGAGCATTGAGGGGTCTGAAGTTGGGGTTTTTCTAGTCTGAAAGTTGGCAAAGGGCCAAACAGGTGGGCTGAAAGCACTTAGAAGCAAAAAGAAAGTTGGCGAAAGAAGCAAAAAGCAAGCTTGGGGTCATGATGACCCCTTTTACAGAAGCAAACGTTGCAATTTAGCGGTTTAGTCAATAGGTAACATAAAGGGCAGTTTGATAAGAATAAGCTAACATAATGCAGATCTAGCAACTAATGGATAAGTAAAACAATTTGTCACAGCACTTAGCTCGTTAACTCTCATCATGACTGTACTTGGCCCATTCGTTCATATCTTGTTCTGTTCTGCACGATCCAGACCAATCTAAGAGTAATGGTGCCTGTCATCATTTCAGAGTTATGGTATTCTCATCTTTTTGTCCTTTCATCTTTTATCCAACACAGCCCCCTGATTGCAAGTCCATGGCAGGTGGTATTCATCTTATGGGGGTGATGAGGCAGCTGGCACTCATGAGCCTGCTGGAACCCATCTCAGTTATTGGAAAATGTGTGGAACAACTTGGATTTGTGAAACTACTTTTTCAACTAGGAAATCTTAAGTGCTGATGAAATATTTCCAGGGAAAATTAAACATCCCAATGGACATGTAAGGATCAAACACACACTGGGTTTTAAATACAGTGTGAAGAAGGAATGTAAACAATATCAGTATCTATCCAATATTATGTGTTGAGACAATAATATTTTGGACATATGATACACTTTGTCTTATATAAGATTTATTTTATTTAATTTATATCACCCATTTCTTTTCCTTTTTGTAACTTGGCCACTAGATATGAGGTTCATATTCTATTTCTAGTGGACAGAGGCTCTGGCCTCTCAACAGCACCCTCTGGGACTGTGTTTGAGATACATTTTGATCACAAAGTAGAGATGTTCATTTTGGTTAGGTAGGGCGCATCCAGAAGCTGGGGTTCAAGCAGTCACTGGCAACATCTTGGGTGGGAGGTTTCTTGCCTCTCTAAAGATGACTCTGTAATCCCAATGGCTTATTCTCCCAATCGTTGCTGTTCTTAAGGGTCGCATACCAATAAGGGGAATTCAGGGACGGTTTGTTTTCGAATGTCCCTGACCCCCCATCCCCACCCATAATCGTCTGAAGTGTTGGGAATGTAGTAGTTGGGAAACTGCGGTACGGGATGCTGTTGGTGGAGGGAATGAGACATGTCAGTCAGCCAGGGGGAGGGGTTTGGGGTCACCAGCACCCCGCGACCAGACTAGACCGCCTGGGGGAATTCTTTGCCGGAGAAGCTTGTTTAGGGGATGGCCCCAGGCTTGGGCAGGATCAGAGCCTGGAGGCAGCGTGAAGATGAGGGGCCCAATTTCAGAGCCTGGCCACGGTAGATTTAGGGTGGGAGGGCCACAGAGCGTGGTTCTACAGGGAGAGAACTAGACCAGGGCTCGGCCTCCCTGGAGTGCCTGATAGCGCAGTAGCACCGCGGCGTTGACTGGCTGACTGGGGTTCCCATTGGGCCGCGCTCGGCAATCAAGGCAGCGCTGTACTCCTTGGTGACGGTTTTCTAGGATGGCAGGGGGTGTGGTTCAGCCGCTTCCTTTTCTTTCTGCGGGTCTGTGTGTGCAGGCCTCGTTCCCTTCGCCCATTGGGTCCTAGCCGCTAACACCCTGGCTGCGAGTACATTCACCCCACCCACATCTCCCTGCGAGCCCCGCGCCCACTGCGGGACTCCCAACTCCCGCCACGCCTCGGTGCGCAGGGGGCAGGGCCTCTCTAGCCCGGAGTCCGCCGGCCGAGCTCGCTGCAGCTTCAGGTCGCCGAGTGTGGCAGTGCTCTGGCGGGCGGTGGGAGTCCACGCATCTCCTGCCCCGCGGTCTCCCTCTTCTCACTCGTGGAGTTCTGGCTGTCTTTGCGTGTGGGGCCCGGTCTGGTGCCGTCATAGTGGGCGCCTCTCGGCCAGTGCCCTGCCACCGTCTGGGGGACAGCAGCTCCGTAGATAATCTCTGAGTAAATTCTCCAAGGATGTTGCGAGAGACTGGGGTGGGAGCTGTGATCTCACCCACCCGGTCTTGCTTCGTGTTGCTACGGCAGCCGCAGTTGCTAGGGAGCCGGCATGGCGTTGCTAAGGCTGGAGCCGCGTTACTAGGGAGTTGTGTCCGGTTGCCCAAGAGCCGGGAAGACGGTGGCCAAATCTTGTCAGAAGCACGAAGACGTGCGTGGGTCGGGGGCTTGGGCCCAGGATTCAGGTGTAGGGGACCCGAAAGCTTTATTTAAAGGCTTGGAGGACGTTCCGGAGACTGGCAGGAAGGTGCTAGGGATCAGGGTCCTGGTGTGTATTTTGTGGGGTGTGCCCAGATGTCATAGGGTGTGAGAGCAGTTGCTAGGGACGAAGGTCATTCATTATTTCAACGAACATTTATCAAGGTCCTATTGTATTGCAAAGTATTGTTCTAGGTTTCAGGGAGACAACAGAGTGCAAGGTGGAAGGCCCTTTCCCTAAAGAGCTTATATTCTAATGGAAAGGGGAAGAAGAGAGATCGTAAATACTGACTATAATATCAA
Organism: Galagoides demidoff; assembly: GCA_963574575.1. NCBI lineage: Eukaryota > Metazoa > Chordata > Mammalia > Primates > Galagidae > Galagoides > Galagoides demidoff. The sequence goes on from CAUYQV010140350.1 coordinate 8,351, forward strand.
AGCAGTGGTGCGCTGATAAATGTTGAACAACTGGCTCTTCAACTGACCCTGATTTGTAGTAAATGCTGTTTCCTGTAGTGTAAATACTCCCATCATGGCCAATTGCAAACTACCATCATAACATCATTCCTGTAAACTGAAACCAAATATTTAGCCCCGCAGCTGACTGAATGGACCCTTTCTTGGCAAAGGGCATCCCTCAAAAAACCTTAAAGTTGAGATGCCAGCCTTGAGAAGGGAGGTCAGACATGCCTCATTATGCCCTGTTCCTTTTGGAGTTATTTATGTTTTTAAAGACAGGGTCTCACTTTGGAGCCCTAGAGTAGAGTGCTGTGACGTCTTGGCTCACAGCAACCTCAAACTCTTGGGCTCAAGGGATCCTCTTGCCTCAGCCTCCCAAGTAGCTGGCACTAAAGGCACCTGCCACAATGCCCACCTGGTTTTTCTGTTTTTAGTAGAAACCTGTCTGCTCTTGCTCAAGCTACTCATGAACTTCTGAGCTCAAACGATTAACCCGCTTCAGCATCCCAAAGTGCCTTTGATGTTATTCTTTGTAACAACAAGATAAAAAATCATTAGCTTTACTAAGGTTATGGAAATCAAAGGTTAAATCACTCCCTCTAGTCATGAATTTACTTAACAGATCACTTGAGTCAATAGACATCTTAACTTTAAAACTTTCCAAACCTCTAGACAAAGGTTTATTTCTTTAAAAAATTAAAAATCAGAGAATCTTTAAACTCACCTATATCCTTTAAGCCCCTGCTTTGAGATGTCTTGCCCTTGGGGCCAAACCAATGGTACACCTTTCATGTATTTTTTTTTTTTTGAGACGGAACCTCAAGCTGTCCCCCTGGGTAGAGTGCTATGGCATCACAGCTCACAGCAACCTCCAACTCCTGGGCTCAAGCGAGTCTCCTGCCTCCGCCTCCCAAGTAGCTGGGACCACAGGCGCCTGCCACAACGCCCGGCCATTTTTTGGTTGCAGCTATCATTGTTGTTTGGCGGGCCCAGGCTGGGGATTTGAACCCGCCACCTTAGGTGTACATGGCTGGCGCCCTAGCCAATTGAGCCACAGGCACCGAGCCTTTCTCCATTTTTTAAAACAAATTATTTGTTTTCCTACTATTGAGCTTTTTGAGTTCCTTACGTACCTTGAACATTAACACCTTGTCAAATATACGGTTTGCAAGTATTTCTTCCATTCCATAGGTTGCCGTTTCGTTTTCTGGATTGCTTCCTTTGCTCTGCAGGAGGTTTTTAGTTGGATGCAATCCCATGTGTCTGTTTTTGTATCACTTTGTTGCCTGTGTTTTTGTATCACTTTGTTGCCACTGTTTTGAATCACTTTGTTGCCTGTGTTTTTGTATCATATCCAAAAATCACTGGCCATACTGCTGTCAAGAAGCTATTTCCCTAATTTTCTTCTAGTAGTTTCAGTTTCAGGTCTTATGTTTAAGTCTTTAATCCATTTTTATTTGATTTTTATATATGATATGAAACAGAAGTCCAATTTCATTCTTCTGCATTTGGATATTTAGTCATCCCCATGCTATTATTGAACAGATTATCTTTTCACCATTGTGTGTTCCTGACACCTTTGTTGAAGAACAATTGACTGTAAATGTTTGAATTTATTTCTGAGCTCCCTATTTAGTCCTATTGGTCTGTATGTCTGTTTTTATGTCAATATCATGTTTGTTTGGGGGTTTTTGTTTGTTTTGTTTTTTTTGCAGTTTTTGGCTGGGTCTGGGTTTCAACCTGCCACCTATGGCATATGGAGCCAGCGCCCTACCCCTTTGTGTCACAGGCGCCACCCCATGTTATTTTGATTACTATACCTTTGAAGTATATTTTGAGATCAGGTAGTGTCATGCCTCCAGCTTTGTTCTTTTTGTTCAAGATTGCTTTGGTTACTCAAGGTCTTTTGTGGTTCCACACAAATTTAAGGATTGTTGTTTCTATTTCTATAATAAAAAATCTTTGTTTTTTTTTTTGAGACAGAGCCTCAAGCTGTCCCCCTGGGTAGAGTGCTGTGGCATCACAGTTCACAGCAACTCCAACTACTGGGCTCAAGCGAGTCTCCTGCCTCAGCCTCCCAAGTAGCTGGGACCACAGGCACCCGCCACAATGCCCAGTTATTTTTCTTTTTTTTTTTTTTTTTTTGGTTGCAGCCATCATTGTTGTTTGGCAGGCCCAGGCTGGATTCAAACCCGCCACCTTAGGGTATGTGGCTGGTGCCTTAGCCGCTTGAGCCACAGGTGCCAAGCCTATTAAAAAAATCTTATTAGAACTTCAATAGGAATTGCACTGAATCTGTAGATTGCTTTGGGTAGCACGGAAATTTTAACATATCAATTCTTTCAATCCATGAACATAGGATATCTTTCCATTTATCTGTGTCTTCTTCAATTTCTTCCACCAGTGTTCTATAACTTTCAGTAGATGGGTTTTTTATCTTCTTGGTTACATTTATTCATAAGTATTATATTTTTATTTGATGTTATTACAAATGGGATTATTTTCTTAATTTCTTTTCCAGATAGTTCTTGTCAATATATAGAAAAGAGAAAGTTAAATGGAAGAACTCCCAATGGGATTTCAAAGATTTTGGAAGTCAGAGAAATGATGGGGGTTGAAGGACAGATATTCTAGGATGAATAAACATAGAGAAATGCAGAGCCAGTTGAGAACCTGGGGAACCCTGTCTATGTTCTGTAAATAAAGAGTCAATGTGTTGCTTTGATGAGTGCAAGAAAAGGGTAAGCTAGCTTTTCTCAACCAAGATGCCTATGTCCTAGGAGTCAGAAAATATTGTCCCTACCCTCAAGAAATTTAAGATGTAAAAGTACATGATATGATTTAAAGAGTAAAGAAAACTCCCATGATGGGTGTTATGGCTGATGCCACAGATGGGGTGCTATTGAATGTCAGAGTAAGAAATTTATTCCATAAGCAGGGAGAGGTTATTAGAAATTTTTGAGAATGGAATGAAGTGACTAGATCTCTGTCTTGCAAGGATAACCACAGTGACACAATGAATAAAAGCGAAAGTTTAGAAGCAGGTCACTTTGTTAAATGGTCATTGCAATGTGTCAGATGGGGAATAATGAAGCTCTGCAGTGGGAGCAATGACAATAGGAATGGTTGTGGAAAGAAAAGATGGATTAGGTGTTACATTTTTGAAAACTGATGGGTTGTAACTGTAAGGATGTGAGAAAAGAATTTAAGAATGCTGGTCTTTTGGTAGCATCTGTCATTTTAGGGATGCCACAGGGGGACTATGTGAGAGACAAGCTGACGCATGAGGGATATGTGGAATTTGAAACACTAGCAGTTTTGAATCCCAAATATGCCATATACTAATTATTCAGTCTTGAACAAGTTCTTTTACTTCCGCATACCCCTGAGGGTTAAATAAACTAATGAAAGTAAAGAGCTTAGCATAATTCCTAGATCACAGCAAAAGGTCAATAGTGTTAGCTATTTTTATTATTACAATTATCATTATCATTACCATCATTACTGGTATCATTATCATCCATATGTAGTTACCTAAAAGGCCATGGGAAATCAGTACTCAGGAGAAAGATTAGGATTTGAGATAGAGATTTGCATTAACATAAAGGTGTTAGTTGAGTGTAAAAAGAAAGGAGGAAGTGGCCAAAAGATGGATGGAGTTTGGGGAGAGGGCTGAGATCAGAGCTTTCATTTAAGAGATGAGTAGGACAATAGGCATTAATGAAGACTCTAGGAGACACAATGGGCCATTCATCCCTGACTCATGATGGCTACGTGGCCTACCAGGCATTTCCAGGTGCAAGAGACAACATCACTGAATTCAGATCTTCTCTCCACAGTTGTATACTCCCAAAGCCAAACACAACGATTATTTATTTTACATTAAAAATGTTCAAGACTGGGCAGCATCTGTGGCTCAAGGAGTAGGGTGCTGGACCCATATACCGGAGGTGGTGGGTTCAAACCTGAACCCGGCCAAAAACTACAAAAAAAAAAAAACAACAAATGTTCAAGACTTAGGGTTGTTCTTAATGAATCATAACGTTACAAGAAGTCTTTCAATTATCTCATCTTGTCTGGTTTTTTTTTTTTTTCAGGTAAATAAAGTGAGGCCCTTAGTGACTTACATGCACAGGTCAGATTTCAGCCAATGACAACATCAAGATGTAAGCTCCCAAACACAGTGCTGCAGATAGGGAGCATGTCACAGATGTTAGGAACATGGTAATGCTGCAGTTGATGACATTTTGAGTAAACAACTCTTTGTTGTAGGGAGCTCTATTGTCCTATCATTGAGTATTTAGTGTTTCCCCTCAACCCACTAGATGCAGGTAGAATTACCCACAGCACAGTTGTGAAAACCATAGCATCAACAGACATTGCCACAGGTCCTGTGGGGGCCAAAATTGCCCCGGGCTGAGAACCATTGCAGGAATTGATACAAGTCATTTATTTTTATTAAGAAATGCTAAACTCACCAAAGTCTAAGATTATCAAATACACGCACAGATTAATAAAATGGGAACATGTTTTCTTTTGGCTAGTGATCTTGGAATGAATAGATCTGTTCTCATTTCAGGAAAGCAGGAATTTTAGCACTTGGGTATCTAAATCAGAAGAACCATTTTATTACATTTTCATTTCAATGACCCACATAAAGCCCAGCAAAATACTTCAAGTTATTTTTAAGGCATATGATTAAAATGAAATATTAGTGAAATAAAGCAATAAAGTAAAATTTATCTGCTGATAATACCAAATAGATATTTAAATATCTAAAACCCAGATTTTTTAAGTCCTCTACTCCTGTATTTCACCAAATGTGTTTCACAAAGTCCTAGTTCCAGGAGATATTGATAGGCATTCTGTAGGCACAGAATTCTACAGTCAAGCAGATTTGGAAAACAGTGAGTTAAGGTTAAACACTTTTCTTTCCCACTCAGGTCACTGAGTCTTTACTGTGTTTATGAGCAGTATAAATCTCCAAGAAGCACATACAAGGTGGTTGCTGTTCCATCTCATGTGGCCAGGCAATATTTTTGCTCATTTGCTTTCAGAGTTTCTCAACCATTCATTGTTTCTCAGAATACACTTTGGGAAGCACTGTGCCAACCCTCACTGCCGCACTAGGCTCTCATCACACTGATTGAGCTCTGGAGCTGCAAGGACCATTCAAGGTAGAATCGCAGCCAGCTAACAGCCAACTGCAGACCTGCAAATCAGCAACTGACGACTTAGAGCTCTAGTACTGTGTAGTTTTGTTTTTTGGGTTTTTTTTTTTCTGTCATGCAGGCAAAAATTTTATTTTTACCAGAAATTTTCAGTTGGGGTTAGACTTTTTTATAATAAACAATGGGATTATCCTGTCATATTATAAAAGAAATAAAGATTTCTTGGAAATATTCTAGGGTAGCTCAGAGCTGGGAAGGAAGAACCAAACACAAAGGCTCCAGGAAGGATAAAAGATAGGCCTGCAGGGTCACTCCAGGCACCCAGGGAGCAGTAATTCAGGGGCAGACTCTTTGGCTCCAGCCACCAGATGGCCCACTCCATGTCCCTCCTTCTGGACCCTAAAAGTTCAAACTTCTGATCTCACCTAATGTGCACAATGCAACGGTACATTTGAAAACAACTAAGAATATATTATAAATGTCTTACCATAAAAAATAAGTGAGGTGATGGTTATGTTAATCAGTCAAATTTTTTTTTTTTTTGAGACAGAGCCTCAAGCTATTCCCCTGGGTAGAGTACCATGGCATCACAACTCACAGCAACCTCCAGCTCCTGGGCTCAAGTGAGTCTCCGGTCTCAGCCTCCCAAGTAGCTGGGATCACAGGCACCCGCCACAACGCCGGGCTATTTTTTGGTTGCAGTCATCGTTGTTTGGCAGGACCCAGGCTGGATTCAAACCCGCCACCGTAGGTGTATGTGGCTGGCGCCTTAGCCACTTGAGCCACAGGTGCCAAGCCAATCAGTCCAATTTAAGCATTCCGCATTGTATATCAAACCATCACATTATACCCCATAAATGTA
>CAUYQV010140353.1:0-11830 GCA_963574575.1 Galagoides demidoff
GCTATTAAAGGGACTTATTCTATCTAAACTTTCAACTCCTTAATATTTTTGCCAGGAAATTGCCAAATTCAGAAACTAGCAAAAGAAAACTGGGAAACAAGACCCGCAGAAAAGTAGGAAAGTGTTTGTTCTATGTAAGGCAGAGGAAAGAACATAGAAACATATTTTGAGCAGATCTGTAAAAATGTGAGCAACTTGTGCTGTTCCCTCGATAAATAATGACAAGAAAGATAATTCTAGAATAATTTAAATGTTGTTGTTTAGGGCTTGACCACCTTGAACGTTGTCTGAACCCCATGCACGTGGAAAAGGCCAACAGTGAGGCAGTCCACCACTTTTTTTTTTTTTGAGACAGAGCCTCAAGCTGTGGGTAGAGTGCTATGGCATCATAGCTCACGGCAACCTCCAACTCCTAGGCTCAAGCGAGTCTCCTGCCTCCGCCTCCCAGTCCACCACTTTTTGGTTTTCTGAAATCCCCCACCCTTTTGTGTTCCAGGAAAGAGTTAACCCTAATCCCAAAGAACCATCCTTCCTATCTGACTTGGATAAGACTCCCTGTCCTTTCTTCTGCTGGTGCTGCCCGCCTCACGGATCACTCTCCTGCCTGAGCTACCTGCCTCTACAAAACCCACACCCCTTCCTGTACGTCCACCGGGTCCTCCCTTACGAGGGTTTTCCCTCCCACAACAACCTAAATAAAATTGTCTCCTTAATTGTCCAGTGCATTTTTTGCCTTTCACAAGCATCTAATACAATACATCTTTTGTTCTGAACATAAAGAAAGAGGTGTACAATTTTTATTAGTAGACAATCTGTTCTTTCTGCTCCCACTAAGAAAATGTTGGAAAAATATCTAAAGAATGTCAGTGTGGAGGGTTGCCAAATTATTCACCAGCCAGGGTACCCACCACTGGAGTTGCCCTGACCAACTATGTCACATAAGAAGGACTGTGAAGGGAAAGAAAATTCACCCCTGTGGTGACAGATTAGGGGATTTTTGCTTTATAAGGCAGAATCACTCTGGGTGAGGAACAGTTGCACATTTTTGAGAGTAGCCATCCATCTTCCAAAATATGGGCTAGTTCTCCATTCCCAGAACTCTCCAAATGCCAGGCATATAGCTTTGCTCTGCTTTTTGGCTAGTAAGAGGGAAAATGCATGTCCAGAACTCACGTTATGCCTGATTTTTATGATTATGTTATGCCTGATTATTTGCTTTTTCGTATTATTGCTACATCTTCTTTCTATTGTCTTTTTATACTGTGACAACTATGCTTCAAGTCCTTATGACTCATGGGTGACAAATAAAACAGAAAACCCTGAGGTGATCACAATTCAATAGCACACTGAACTTTCTCAGCTGGGAGATTATGAAAAGATGCCCTCTTCACCCTGTCGATGAGACACATCCCTGAACTGTGCGATCCTTTCTTGTGCCTACTCCATTCATTCCCAGCCTCTGTACCTTGTACCAGCAGGATTTCCTGGAATCATTCTGACTTTTTGCTTGGGTGAAAGTTTTTCTTTGTTCTATTTATTTTTGATAGGGAAGTCTCACTATATTGCTCAGGCTGGTCTCAAACTCCTGGGATCAAGCGATCTTTCTGTCTTGGCCTCCAGAGACACTGGGACTACAGGTATGTGATACCACTACCAGCCAAGACATATTTATTGAACATCTACGAGGCCCTTGAAAAAACCATTAGGAAAATAAAGATCTCCACCCTGCATGGAACTTACGTTCTAGCAGAAAGACCCTAAATGATAAACAACACAAAAACAAACTTACATAACAGGCAACAAATTGCTTATTTGTATATTTCTAGCAAATGTGCGTATCCAAGTAGATCCTCCAAACCAACCTATAGTAGAGGTTCATTTGCTTTGAATATTTTACTGCTTTCTTTAACCTACTAACAAGATGGCCTCATTGTGGGAAGAAGGACAAGGAGGTGTGGCTAAGAAGCCTACATGCTTGCCTTAATTAAGAACTTTACTTACAAGTAACAGAACAGTTCAAGCTGGCTTAAGCATAAAGGGGGCATTTGTGCAAAGGATCTTGGGGTGTGTTGTAACCCAAAGCTAGACTCAGGATGGAGACTGGGTTGCTCAGGGCATGTACTTGTAGAAGGCACTCCGGGGTTGGGCAAGGGCAGGGCCACGTCCAAGGGGAAGACCTCAGTCAAGTGTGCATGTTGCTGGACCTTGGAGAGGGGCTGAAAGCAGCTCTGGACACTTGCAGAGGCCTGAGTGTCTTCCCTTTTCCCTGGCAAGCTCCTTCGGCCACATCACACTGGGGACATTCAACAGCTGATATTTCACATTAAGTGCATGTCATTATTTTTAAAAAAGTTGAAGCTTTTACCCTTTGGTGTTAGAAATGAATTTGACTTTCCATTTTTCTCTTCATATTTGGAAGACTCTAAAACTTCTTTCAGGGACTCAAAATTTTTCCAGAGGCCTTGAAATGCATATCACCTCCAGGCTCCATACAACTGTCACCTCTGAACCTGCCTCTCTCCCGGACCACAGAGCTCAGTGCACCTGAAACCCTCAGCCGACCTGTTCTGATTGCTTCCTCCACCAAAGAGCCCTGGTTGAAATCAATCCTACCACGATGTCTGATAGCACATTTGATAAAGGGGCCAGGTAGGAACCCGAGCTGCCTTGGGGACAGTTGTGAATCTCAAAGCAGACACACATTCTCCATTAGTCCCCCCGAAGAGGCCAATTTCAGCAAAATCATTAAAAGCTGATGATTGCGCAAACGTCTTTGCTGTGCTGTGTGGGGTAGCGGAAGCAGGGAAGTATAGTTTTCCTCTAAATCATGAAGCACTGGACGCAGAAAGGCAGTAAGACAATCTGATGCTTGACCTTAGACTGACCATGAAATTCGACATCGAGGACTTCGAGAGTGATTCAGGAGGGAAGGAGAGCTCAGGTAACTGCTCAAGTACTTAAAAGGTCAAGAGGTAGGGAAAAGAGATCAAAGACTGACTTCAAAACAAATCAGAGAGCACAGAAAATCAAGGTTTAATATTATTTTTTTCCCGAAAAGAATTCAACTGGTCTCACTGTGTGGGCTTTGATAGTTACTTTACCACGTGGGACAATGTCACTCTGTGTCAGAACATCCTCCTGCAGCCTTGGACTGGGGCTCATGTCCAGCAGCTCCTGCAAGGAAGCCCCAGTGCTTCTTGGGAGAACTCGGGGTTGCAGAACCACAAAAGGCCCTGGACCCTGGACACTGGCTTGGCACCTATTGCATAGTGGTTAAGGCGCCAGCCACATACACTGAGCATGGAGGGTTCGAACCCAGCCTGGGCCAGCAAAACAATTGCAACCAAAAAAATACCTGGGGATTGCAGCAGGTGTCTGTAGTCCCAGCTACTTGGGAGGCTGAGGCAAGAGAGTAAGCCCAAGAGTTTGAGGTTGCTGTGAGCCACGGCACTCTACAAGGGTGACATAGAGAGACTCTGTCTTAAAAAAGAAAAGAAAAGAAAAGAAAAGAAAAAGGCCCTGAACACACACGTGAGTAGAGAACCCAACTGTCATGCTGCAAGCCCCTGTGGCATAGGGACATAGCCGAGCTAGAGCCCCTGTTTCATGACCCCCAGCCCTAAGCTTCGCCCTCACCACCCACTACATAGATGTAAATTAACTCACTTGAGAGAACTAGAAGTGACTCCTAAATTCTGAACAATGTTTCTAAATGATTTGCTAACACTAATAATAGTTTAGAAACCTCCTACTTAAATCTTGCCATATTTCTTTTCCCTAACAAGAGAGTTTATGCTCCCTGGCTTTTCTTCATGGAACTATTTCTTTCTGGTTATTTGTCAGAGACCCACAGTTGATCAATGTCACCACCAGATCTGGGGAAAAACGGCCGATGGGCAGTTTCACATCATAAAAACTTCTTGCTATTATTAAACAGAGCATATGGCTGTGAACTCAAAGGCGAGTGCCTTCAAGAGACTGGAGGAGGAGTCTTGCAACCTGCAGGCTGTGGCCAGAAGAAAAATTTGCTTCCTGTTTCTCTTTGGCTCTTTCCCTGAGCGGTTCCCAGTGCATGCACCTCTTCTCCCAGCGTCTTCTGACACTTAGTGATGGGTTCAGGAAAGTCTCAGCTCAAGGTGGGAGATATTGTCAGAATAAGGTTGTGCTTGTTCTTTCCCAAGCACTGTGGCGTCCTCTCTTTTGTGGGATGAAAAGGCCTTTTGTATGGTGAAGACAGCTTGGGTTGGGAGAGACTCGTTCGGGCACCGTGGCAAGTCCCTTGGCTTGCGCTACCATTAACTCCTCACAGAAGCCAAAAGCAGAGATGGGGATGTACCTTTTTGCACACCCCAGCCTGCTCAGCAGAGGGGCCAGGCATCGGTGGGAAAACCCGGAGGCTGATGGCATCGTGCTGTGGAAGACCCCAACCCAACAGGAAACTGCCCAACAGGAGAATCCCCGAGTCTCAGACCTTCTGTGAAGTCTGACTGACTGTCCCTTCCATTCTCTCTCTCCAAGTGTGTGATGAGTCAGGGCAACTGAGACCAGAGGGGGAAGTGAGGGTGACTCTGGGTAGGTGAACTTCAGTGGTGCATAGCCCCACATGTGGAGCTCCCCTGATTTGCAAGTCATTTGTGCCTTGAATGTTTGTGTATGTGAAGTGACAGAGGAAAATTCTTCATTATGGCCAATACAGAAAGGCAGGAGTCAAAGCCAAGAGGCTAGATTTGAGAGGAGAGAGCCCTGAGTTTTCAGATGGTAGCATCGATTGGAAGAAGGAAGGACCCGGGGTGCTTGGAAATGGTCATTCTTCCATCAATTCATTGATTAACCCCTCTTGCATGGGCAGCCACTGAGCTAAGCACTGGGGAAATGAGTGATTAGGACACAGACCTGTCTCTAAGAGCTGACGAGACAGTGACAGCCACGTGGTACAGTTGTCAGATATCAGGTAAATCTTCCTACAGAGCTGAGGATGAGTAGGAGTTTGGCAGATGCAGAGAGGAGAAAGGCTTGGGGAGAGAGGTGGGCGTTTCTCGCTGAGGAACGGCAGTGTGCAGGGGTGGGGCTGGGGAGGGCTTGGCCTGCCAGTGTGTTGGAGCCCGGAATACAAGCATGCCTGTGATGAGGCTGCAGAGGGGGGTGGCGGGGCTGTGAGCAGCCTTATTCTCCTTGCTGAGGGCCTCAGCCTTTATCATCCAGTTAGGAGGAGGCCGTCCTGGTAAGAGGTGAGGAAGGCCTCAAAAAAATATATGTATGGGAAGGCAGTAGAGGTAGAGAGTGGAGGAGGTTGTAAAACATTAAGGAGGGTGCACAAGAACAGTCTGTGATTAACGGGATGTCATTAACTAAGGTCAACAGCTAAACTGCCGTGGGCAACCAAGGGGCCTTAACATGCGACAGCTCAAGCAGAAACACTTCTGTCTCAATGGGCCTTAGCACTCTGCTCCATCAGTCACCTGGGGGCCCCAGGCCCATGGTAGTCCTGCCATCTTCCACATATGGTATCCAAAGAGGCTCCAGTTGGTTCTCTCATAGCTAGAAGGACAGAGACAGAGGTGTGGAGAAGAGCACATGGGGTTTGCCAGCCAAGGCCTGGAATGGGCACCATCTTTCCTTCTCACCTTCATTGTCGAGCATTTGGCTTCATGGCTACTCAGGGCTACAAGGTTGGCTGGGAAATGTGCTGTATTGAGTCCAGGAAGAAGGGACGACCAGATTTTGTTGGATAAGTAGCAGTCTCTGCTGCAGTGGCTTTAATCAAAGCACAAACATCTAGAGGGGAAACTAGACCTCAGAGTTCAGCTCAACTCTCATCTGTCCTGGGCCTCTCAGAATGCCCCAAAACTCCTGCAGAGGGCCCAGTTTTCACTCTGAGGACTGCCTCTTCCCACAGCTCCCAGGGATGATGGATCTGTGAATCAGAAGCCCTGGGATAGCACTAGACCAGCCTTCCATCCTTCCTTCCTTTCTTTCTTTCTTTATTTATTTTTTGAGACAGAATCCTACTTTGTTGCCCTCAGTGGAGTGCTGTGGTATCATAGCTTACAGCAATCTCACATTCTTGGGCTCAAATGATTCTCTTTTCTCAGCCTCCAGAGTAGCTGGGACTATAGGTGCCCACCACAACATCTGGCTATTTTTAGAGATGGGGGTCTTGCTCTTGCTAGGCTGTCTCGAACCTGTGAGCTCAGGCAATCCACCCACCTTGGCTTCCCAGAGTGCTAGGATTACAGAGGTGAGCCACCACGCCTGGCTTATGTTTATTTCTTTGGCTCAAGTATGAGCATATGTGGCTGTTTTTAAAGTCAAGTATTTCTTGTTCTGTGACCATGTTGGGGGTCACTTTTACTGGATGTCCAGTCAAAGAAAGTGCCTTCAAGAAATGGCTTTCCCATTAGCAATACTAAAATGTTATTTGTACAATTGTCAAGGAAGATGAAGCCCAGCCAGGGGGGATGAAAATGACAAATAAGCTCTGTCAAAGTTCTCAGGAGTATCCTGTACAGCACCCAGCCTCAGACGACGCAGGTGGACAATACCCTCATGTGTATCTCATCTCTGTAGTGATAGAAAAAACCCGGAATATCAAGCCTAGAGTATTTCTTAGAAGGTTTCTGCTATTCCCTTATTTACAAGTTTGTCTGGACTTTTCCTGAAGTTCTGTTAGTGGTTGGAGATCAATTTGGGGTATTTGAATGTTGGTGAGCACAGCAGAAGAATGGCACCTTTGGACAAGTATGGGGTTACATCTGGATGCTATTACCAACTTGCCCATTATTTAAGGGATGCGTGATCCCCAATATTTTGGCTTAAGATACGGTTAATAAGTGTCTCAATTTCTACTACCATACACCTGGATTCTAACACAAAACTCCATAAAACTAGACTTGACTCTTCAAGTAGTCAGCCTTCAGCTCTCAGCAGACAATTGCCCAAGTTGTGGATTGTCTGACTTTGATACCCGTCTTTCTTTTTGTTAGGTTATTTTGTGGATTCTTTGTACTTAATAGACAAGGAGGCCAGGAAAAGAAAGATTGTGGAAATTTGTTTCCAGCTAGAAGAGTTGCTCGTCAATAGTGAAACCTGAGGATGAGGAGGCTGGATCGGATGAGTCAAGTCCTTGCCCCGTCCTCTATTTTTTGAGCGTGCTGTGACATGTGAGTTAGAGCTGGGCTCAGACCAGGCATTCTAGTGAAATGAATGAGTCTGCCCTGTCTGCTACACCTTGTGCCCTCTGCCTGGTCAGATCCCCTCCTGCCCTTTTCTCTGTCAGAGGATGCTTTGGAGCCCTAATCTGAGAAGGAAGTACACTCAGGTGTAAAGTACTTCTATGGCTTACTAATCAATCCATTCCAGCAGCAAAAGGAATGCTTCAGACAAAAGGAATCCCTAAGTTTAGAAGTTGGGGTCTGCAAGAAGCAAGCACCCGCAGATAAAGGCTGTAATTGCTGAGCTGATTATTCCTCAGGTCTGTGGAAACAGGCTTCATGGGTGGTAGCCTTCTTTGACCATGCCCGAGGTCAGCCTCAGCCATAATTAATCAGCACCAAGACAACCCAGCACTAATCCCAGAAAGTCCTCGACTTCTGTAGTCATGTTTCTCTATTTAGGCAATTTTTCCCCATTTTTTTTCCCCCAAAGAAGAAGCTTAGGTTATAACATTTTACATGGTACAGTTTATATACACAATGCTTGAGAAAGAATGCCTCTATTGCCAGGTGTTAAACAAATAGAAACAGTTGGTCTCTTTTTTCTGCTTTCTTTTTCTTTTACTCACTTTTTTTTTTTATTCAGTATCATTTTTATTTTTTTTCCAATTTTTCTTTTTTTTTTTTTTTTTGAGACCAAGCCTCAAGCTGTCCCCCTGGGTAGAGTGCCATGGCATCACAGCTCACAGCAACCTCCAACTCCTGGGCTTAAACGAGTCTCCTGCGTCTGCCTCCCAAGTAGCTGGGACCACAGGCGCCCACCACAACGCCTGGCTACTTTTTGGTTGCAGCCATCATTGTTGTTTTTTGGCGGGCTCGGGCTGGATTCGAACCTGCCACCTTAGGTGTATGTGGCTGGCACCTTAGCCACTTGAGCCACAGGCGCCGAGCCCCAATTTTTCTTTAAGTAAGTTTATTTCAGGTTAATGTAAGGGTACAAGCAGCTCGGTCAAAATAATTTGATTTAGTTAGGTAGAGTTTGTCTTGTGGTTATGTCCCACACATAAAAGGTGTGCCAACCCCTCCTGCCACCCCATGCCCATTCAATGAGAACACCCCAACCTGCTCCCCCTTCCTCATTACCCCTCTCTCTAACTTGAATTGAAATGAACTTTTCTCCTATTTGGGCATGATTCGATCATCTTCTGGCTTCATATTAGTATTGAGTACATTGGATATTTGTTTTGACATTCTTATGATACTTTACTAAGAAAACTGTGTTTCAACTCTTTTAGTTACTTTAGAAAGGCCAGTTAGAACTTATTTCTACAAATGTAAAAGTTTAGGCTGGGCCTGGTGGCTGAAGCCTGTAATCCTAGCCCTTGGGGAGGCTGAGGTGAGTGACTTGCTTGAGCTCAGGAATTCAAGACCAGCCTGAGCAAGAGGGACACCCCTCTCTACTAAAAATAGAAAAACTAGGGGGATGTCATGGTAAGCACCTGCAGTCCCAGCTACTTGGGAGGCTGAGGCAAAAGGATCACTTGAACCCAAGAGTTTGAGGTTGCTGTGAGCTATGACACCACAGCACTCTACCCAGGGTGACGGAGTGACACTCTGTCTCAAAAGAAAAATAAATAAACAAATAAATAAAACAAATGTAAATGTTTGTGTGAGTATGTTCAGGCAAAGGAGTCAGCATTATAAAAGGAAAATTGGGGCAAAGTGACAGAAATACCAGTAGGAAAAATCTGTGGGAAATTTTTAATGATTACTACAGTAAGGGAATCATTTGTTTTCTTTTTAAGCTGTAACTCTTTTCCCGTAAGCACCCAGCAATATAACTCCATTTAAATAATGTTTATGGCAATTCCATTTAAAACAGCATCTAAAATGATAAAAGAAGGCTGGGTACATGCCTGAAATCCTAGCACTCTTGGAGGCAGAGGTGGGTGGGCCACCAGGCTGGTCTTGAACTCCTGGCCTTAAAGGATCCTCCTGCCTGGGCTTCCTAGAGTGCTAGGATTATAGGTGTGAGCCACTGTGTTTGGTCAGTTGACTCTTGACAAATGTGCCAAGATAATTTAATGGAGAAATATAATCTTTTCAACAACTAGTTCTGGGATAATTGTGTAAAAATAGATAGATATTTGTACATAGATAATCTATATACAAAAGAATGAAACTGAACCCCCTACCTTACACCATATATAAAAATTAATTCAAAATAAATAAAAGACATAGTTATAAGAGTTAAAGCTATGAACTTTTAGAAGCACACATGGGTATACATCTTCATAACCTTAGATTAAATTTCTTTCTTTTTTTTTTTTTTGAGACAGAGTCTCACTATGTCACCCTCAGTAGAGTGCCATAGCCTCACAGCTCACAGCAACCTCAAACTCTTGGGCTTAAGTAATTCTCTTGCCTCAGCCTCCCAAGGAGCTGGGACTACAGGTGCCCGCCACAACGCCCGTCTATTTTTTGTTGCAATTGTCATTGTTGTTTAGCTGGCTTGGGCTAGGTTCAAACCTGCCACCCTTGGTGTATGTGGCTGGTGCCATAACCACTGTACTACAGGCACTGAGCCTAGATTAAGTTTCTTATATATGATGCTAAAAGTATAAGAGAGAACAATAAAAATAAACAGAAAAACTGGATATCGTAAGAATTAAAAACATTTGAACTTCAAAGGACACCATTAAGAAAGTGAAAAGGCACCCTACAATGGGGTACAATTTTTGAAAATCATATATCCAGTAAGAGATTTTGTTATGAATAGAATTGTTCTCCCTTCAAATTCATATATTGAAGCCCTAACCCACCATGTGACTGCACTTTGGAGTGAAGGCCTTTAAAGGGTAATTAGGATTAAATGGTATTAACTTTTTGACTGCAAACAATGCCTACAGGTGTTAAAACCAGGTGTTTATTTTGTGTGAACTACACCTGTAGGTATTGTTAATTTTGCGTACAAAAACTTGATGACACATGTTCCTGTAATGTTACCTGACTTGAGTCTATAAGAATCATACACTGCCTTCTCAATATTTTTCACAGTTGTGCCTGAAATAATTTGTCCATTTCACAATAATGAACAAATGGCAAACAAGGATCCCCTAATAAAATTACATAGCATTATAGACTATAAGATTCCTTTCACCATCATTTTAACCTTTCCAACATTCATATATCGATGAAGGTCTGTTGTTATTCAAAGGATGCTATTTTTTCTTTTTCTTTTTCTTTCTCTTTTTTTTTTTTTTTTTTTTTGAGACAGAGCCTCAGGCTGTCCCCCTGGGTAGAGTGCTGTGGCATCACAACTCACAGCAACCTCCAATTCCTGGACTCAAGCGATTCTCCTGCCTCTGCCTCCCAAGTAGCTGGGACTACAGGTGCCCACCACAACGCTCAGCTGTTTTTTGGTTGCAGCCATCGTTGTTGTTGGCGGGCCCGGGCTGGATTCGAACCCGCCACCTTAGGTGTATGTAGCTGGTGCCATAGCCACTTGAGCCACAGGTGCTGAGCTGACACTGTTTTTTCGAACAATGTATTTCCTCAAAGAGAAGTAGACTTGGGGTCAAATCTTTTGTTCTGTGTGATTGCAAAACTGGATACATTCAAGATTTTATTGTTTATTGCAGGTCACATACAGACATA
Organism: Galagoides demidoff; assembly: GCA_963574575.1. Lineage (NCBI taxonomy): Eukaryota > Metazoa > Chordata > Mammalia > Primates > Galagidae > Galagoides > Galagoides demidoff. The sequence goes on from CAUYQV010140353.1 coordinate 10,809, forward strand.
GATGATCATGAAAATTCTGCTAAAACTGATAAATCAGAGAATATTGTTATGACATTGCTAAAACCATATCTACAAAAAGGTCATACTCTAGTCACTGATAACTGGCATACAAGTCCATCATTATCTTTGTTTCTACATGACAACAAAACAGGGGATTTGAAACTGTTTGGAAAACTAGGTTGTGAAATACCTCCCACGGCTAATAAATTACATAGAGGAGAACTAACCTATGGCTCTACAGATCAATTATTAGCAAAATGGACAGACCTAAAAAGGTTTTAATATTGTCAACCTATCATTCTGATGAATTAGTAGAAACAAAAATAATACACTGTAAATCGGGAAGACTCATAACGAAACCAAGTGTTATAATAGATTATAATTATATTATGGGTATAGTTGATAAGACCGGTATGATCTTAAATTCTGTAAATACTATACAAAAATATTAAAGTAGTACAAAAGATTTTTTCTACATGCTTGATTTATCAATTTATAATGCTTATGTACTTTATAAAATTACTACCAATAAAAATTTTTAAATTGGCAAAATTTCATGTAACACCTAATTAGAAATCCTGGAAACTATCCAGTTGACAAGATGACTAACTCTGGAGGAAGAACTATTTCTGATAACAATACATTCTGTCTCACAAAAAAGCATTTTCCATCAAAGTATAGCAATCCGACAGGAATACAGCAAAACACCCACCAGAGAGGTGTTGTTTGCACAAAACAGAAAAAGTGAAGTGAAACATGATATCAGTGCATATAATGTAATGTTGGATTATGCATCGACCTGTGTTTTGAGTTGTACCATACAAAAAAAGGATTATTCATTTTTTTTTTAATTTTTTTATTGAATGATAACTATGTACATTGATACACTTCTGGGGTACAGTGTGGGGTTTTCACATGCAATCTGAAATACTTCCATCAAACTGATCAACACAGCCTTCATGTCATTTTCTCAGTTATAGTTTTAAAACATTCTGGTTCTACTCTTAGAGAGTTTCACTTGT
>CAUYQV010140354.1:0-51935 GCA_963574575.1 Galagoides demidoff
GTGGTCCCAGCTACTTGGGAGGCGGAGGCAGGAGACTCCCTTGAGCCCAGGAGTTGGAGGTTGCTATGAGCTGTGATGCCATGGCACTCTACCCAGGGGGATAGCTTGAGGCTCTGTCTCAAAAAAAAAAAAAAAAAAAAAAAAAAGAATTGCGCAAAAGAAAACACAGGGGGTTAGGTGACTCCTGTGGTTCAGTGAGTAGAGCGCCCGCCCCATATACCGAGCGAGGGTGGTGGGTTCAAACCTGCCCCAGGCAAACTGCAACAAAAAAACATCCAGGCGTTGTAGAGGGCACCTGTAGTCCCAGCTACTCAGGAGGCTGAGGCAAGAGAATTGCCTAAGTCCAAGAGCTGGAGTTTGCTGTGAGCTGTGACACCACAGCACTCTATCAAAGATGACAAAGTGAGACTGTCTCTTTAAAAAAAAAAAGAAGAAGAACAAAGAAAACAAAGGGGAAAAGAAATTTTGAGTTTAATTTGTCTATGGGAAACAAGCAAGGAGATTATTTTTGATATGGAATACCTGAATTTATGTATCAATTGGGGGGAATGGCTATCTTAAAAATACTGAATCTTTTAATCTTTTAAACTTGCAATGTGTCTCAATTTTTTTTAATCTTTAATTTTTCCCACCAGTGTTTTGTGAGTGTATAAGTCTCATTCTTTTTCTGTACAGTTTATTTCTACATGTTTTATTGTTTTTCATGCTATTGTTAATAGATTTCTTAATTTCATTTTCTGATTATTCATTGCAACAACAGAAATGCAATTTTTATGTTGATCTTATATCCTCTGTCCTTGTTAAACTTATGTATTAGTTCTAGCGGTTTATTCTGGATTCCTTGGGATTTCTATGTATAGGATTGTGTCTTTTGTGAATAAAACAGTTTTACTTCTTCCTTTTTAATTTAGAAGCTGTTTGGGTTTTTCTGTGCCTTAAAACACTGCCTTGAGCCTTTAGTATAATGTTGGAGATTTATTTTTGTGAACTCTTTTTTCTCTGTGGAAGTCAGAGATTGAGTTAATAATTCTAGATAGGGGTTTATAGTTCTCAAAATTCATGACTGGGTTTGAACTCAAAATTCTGTTAGGTAACCACACTTACGTTCCACATAAACTTGCCATGAACTCTCATGTCCCATGAACTTTCCAAGAATTTTCTGTGTCATGGTCACCTCTGCTTTTTATTTTCTAGCTCCACTAAATTCTCATTCTTTGCTGATATGTTGGGATGTTTACTTTCTGGCTAATATTTTGTCTGTCCATACTTCCCTTGACCAAGTGACTAGTCAAATGAATCTTTGCATGTATTAGAACTTTATTTATTCTCAGAAAAAGGAATTACATATAATATTTATTCTCCAGTAAAAACAAACTTAAAATCACATACTAGAAATCTCTATTGTTAACATACATTTTTTGTTACTCAATATAGAGGATTTTTATTTGCTTTATTAAATTATACAGGGTATTATCACTGCCCTAATGGTTGCTCTCTCCTCATTTCAACTCTGATATATTTACCTAACACTTCTTTTAATTCTTTGTCATCTCTCTCTCCACTCTTCCTTATCCCTATTTCTAAACTCAGTGCCAGGGCTAACTTTTCCTACAGAATCCCCTTCATGTTATTTAGTTGAATAATGTCTGTCTTATAACTGAATTCATAATCAACTAACAGAACTATGCTCTAAAATAATTTTTATCCCCCTGCTAACTTGGCATAGAATTAGTTGGCCTAGGTGTTTAAGAGGCAAATTCCATAGACACTTCAGTTACCTTTTTGTGGAGTATTGATGAGCTTGAGTCAAGGTCTTCCACTGCAAAATGGAAGTGGCTTCACCAATGAATGTATTATGACCTTATATAAACTTAATATTTTATTTTTACTGATATAAAGTAAGGGACATTGTATTTAGGAGATACAGAACGTTTTCAAAAAGTAAGAAAAATTATAAATTTATCTAATGATAAATGCTTTAAAGAAATGGAAAAGAACTTCATTCATTTCTTTAATATCATACCCCAAAGTGTTCAAAAGTTCTCTCATTGGCCTTTACATGGGCAGATACTTATATCTTTGGAAAGTCACTCATTAATTGTTGACAGCTATATCTTCACTCTTTCCAGCAAAGGAACATAAATTTAAGAACAAGCCATTTTATAAAATGGCTTTCTGAATTTGGTGTATAAAAAAGTAATGTTTACCAGTTGACTAGTTATGCCTTCATAAATTATTTATTTCCAGCCCCAACCTTTAACGATGTCTTTTCTCTGCATGAGAAAATCCTATAACATAAATTCAATTATGTAACATTTTAAGGAGCAAGCTATTGATGGGGAGTTGAAAAATGTCTCAGCCTAGGGAAGATAAACAACCACAGATTTGGGGGTTTCAAACCTATGTTATGTTTTAATTTCTTTTGGGAATAAATCTAGAGATGTGTGTAAAAATTTATGAAAATTTGTATACATAAAAGTACATCACTACTGTATCATTTCAAAAATGTTACTTTAGTTATTTCTAAAATTATTCTTCTATTATGCAATTAAGAAAATTACATATTATACAACTATAATCTGAATATCACATTTTTTGAGATTAGACATAATTAAAGTTCCTTTTTTGCTAGAAAATTGTAGTAGTACTAATGCTACCTGATTAGTGTTAGGAGTAGTAGTAGTAATATAATAGGCATTTTAGTTTTACAACATATTGAAATATTCCTTATCTCACTGAATATTCAAATCATTATTACCTGCATTTTAGAGATGAGTTTTTGGAGGCTTATAGAGTTTACTTTTCTTTTTTTTTTTTTTGAGATGGAGCCTCAAGCTATTCCCGTGGGTAGAGTGCCATGGTATCACAGCTCATAGCAACCTCCAACTCCTGGGCTCAAGCGAGTCTCCTGCCTCTGCCTCCCGCCTCTGCCTCCCAAGTAGCTGGGACCACAGGCACCCTCCACAACGCCTGGCCATTTTTTGGTTGCAGCCATCATTGTTGTTTGGCGGGCCCAGGCTGGGGATTCGAACCCGCCACCTTAGGTGTATTTGGCTGGCACCTTAGCCGATTGAGCCACAGGCGCTGAGCCTAGAGTTTACTTTTCAACCAAGATTATTTGGTAGAACTCTAGCCAATATTTCTGACCGGCAGACATGAATACCTTTTTTTTAAGCTACATGTTGTTGGGGGACAATGGGTAAGTTTTAATAGTCTTGATTTTATCCATTGCTTGAGAAGTCAAGCAGTGCATTCAATAAAAATTTATTTATTCTATTTGTATAACGTGTGGGAAATTTGCTAGTTGCTGCAAGGAATCCAAGAATATATCAGCTAAAGGTCCATAATAGGCCTTCTAAATATTTTCATATAACAGTTGCCAATTTTAAGTGAGAATAGTCCTTTCCAAAAAATAAAAATAAAAAAACATGTAAAGGAATTTCTAAAATACTGTTTTTTATATTTATGTGAAATTGTGAAAGCCACTTGTTTATGCTTGTTTGAGTTAAGATGACTGGAGTGTTTCGTAGACATCATAATGTATTAAATGTGGTCAGTAAAAATGACTTTCTAAGAGTCCATGTCAAGTGTCTGTGAAGATACCGGGAAGAATGAATACTTCATAGTCTTGCTACCTAACATGTGTCCAGAGTCTAGCATTATCTCTTTGCTTTTGTTGTTGAGACAGAGTCCCACCCTATGCCCCTGAGCAGAGTGTAATGGCGTCATAGCTCACTGCAACTTCAGACTCGGGTTGTGGGTATCATGCTTTCTCAGCCTCTGGAAGCTGCTGGGAATACAGGCTCTCTCCATGATGCCCGGCTGGGTTTTTCATTTTTTTAAGGAGTAGGGGGTCTCACTCTCGCTCAGGCAAGTCTCAAATTCCTGAGCTCAAGCAATTTTCCCTCCTCAGCCTCCCACAGTGCTGGGATTATAGGTGTGAGCCACTGTGCCAGGCCAGAGACTAGCATTATCAATGTCAAGCAGGTATTAGATAAAAATACAGACACTCAGCCTTTACTCCAGACTTATTGAATCCGAATCTGTATTATGGTATAACAACGTAATTCTTATGCTTATGATGCACTATTAGTCCATATAAGTAATGAAAGGATGAATTATGGATATATTAGAAATAATGTGGCATAAAACTATATTCAAAAATGAATAAAGCAGAGTTTGAAAGGGGAATATACAACTACGTAGCAGGCATACACTCTTTCATGAAGAGAATGACCAAATGAGAGTTAGTGTTCTCATTTGTAAGACAGGAGGATTAGACTAGATGTCCTTAACTTGTTTCCATTTCTTACTTGCATTTATTTTTTCACATTAATTCATACAGAACAATTGACTAATGGCATGTTTAGAGAATTATAATATTTATGTAAATTTAAAGGATTTATAAAAGAACTCATTTGAAATCATAAGTATGGTGTTCAATTTTAGATTTGGGGTTTCCTTAGTAACAATTCTTTTAACAATCTGGGTAGGCAGATTCCATTTTCTGATTTCACGGGCCAATGGCTACTAACCAACACCGGACTTCATGTCCAAAAACAGTTGGTTCTCAAATCTAATCCTTACCGAAAAGGTGTCCAGCATGAGGCATAAGTCTGGGGACTTTGCTTATCCTCATTCCCCTCAGACTCGAATGTCTTACTTAGCTTCGGTCTGTTCTTCCAATGGGATAGGATGATGAGAGAAGGTGATTTGCCTCCAGCCTCTGTTGTAACAGGTGAGTTTTCCCGTTAATGTTGTTTCCTTTATTAATGGCAGTCAGTGCCTGTGGGGTCATATTCGAGGGACCCCACAGGGAGCACCTATCTGAAGCTTCCCTTTCCCCCATTCTTGGTCTCTTCTCTGACCTCATCTGTGTTTTTTAATCATTCTGGCTTGGGTTACACTGATTTTAATTTGGGATAGAAAATTTATCATTTGCAAACCTCAAAATTATCTGATATTCAGTCTAGCTCAATAGGTGGCGTTTTTAAGCAACACTATGTTCTCTGTATTCTCGAGTTTCAAATGACACAGCTTGGGCTAAAACAATTTTTAAGTCTTTATTGAAGGTTTAAAGAAACATTGAAGTGAAACCTTTTAGAGCTCTTCTATAGATGTCTAAACTTTTGCCTTAGTAGGTGCATTTCTAAGATCCTTTAAGCAACAGGTGGCAGTTTGACATCTTTATTTGCTATGATTTTATATGCATGACCGATGTTTCAGCCAGGGATGGAGTGACTTGCCACTTCTCAGTACTGCACCTTCTAAATATTAGCTATTTCTCTAAAGTAGGTTTGAGAGGACATTGCATCTAATGAAGAAGAAAAGGCTGGTATTTTTCCTAGCGGTGAGAGTTTACATCTGAGGTGTTCAGTGGACCTGGTTCAGTTCACCCAGCAGAGCCAGCAAGTTCCGCTGAGTCAAAGGGAGAGCAAGACCCTGGGGTAATGGAAAACGAGGCAGCTGGGACACGAATGTAGCATAGTAGAAGCAAAGTTTTTATTTAAGCAAAGAAAAAGTAAAAGAAAGCAGATGTATGTGTAGACTTTTCTGAAGAACGGAAAAGAGCTCCACTTGCAGGTGAGACAAGACCTCACACAAAAGCAATAAAACAATAAAGTACTTAAAAGTAATTCCTTCTACATTTATATATAAGAATCCTCATTAGTTGTCCTTAGGCCTCAGGCTGTTCTGGTTTAATTGGTTGTGGATTACCTCAGTTGTAATATAAACCTGATTTTCTTTACTTTTTTTCAGATTAATTTGAAGGTACACGGAAATAGGTTATAATGATTGCATTTATTAGGTAGAGTCCCTTTAATAATTGTGTCCCACCCTCAAGAGGTGTGCTATCCATCCTAATATTGTGCCCATTAAGTGGGAGCATACCATCTTCCTCCCTCCTCCCCTTTTCCCCCACCTTGAATTGATTTGAGATTTTCTCCTATGTAGGCATATATTAGATCATCTACTGGATTTATATTAGTATTAAATGCATTGGATACTTGTTTCTCCATTTTTATGATACTTTTGAGTTTCAACTCCATTCAGGTTAATACAAAAGATACTAAGTTTCCATTTTCTTCAATGCCTGGATAGTATTCCATGGTATTCCATTTGTGTTAGGGAGTATCTCAGGATGGTTTTGATTTACATTTCTTTGATGACTAGGTGCAATGAGCATTTTCTCATATGTTTGCTAGCCATTTGTCTGCCATTCTCAGAGGAGGATCTGTTCATGTCTCTTGTCCAGTGGTAGATGGGATTGTTTGCTTTTTTTATTGTTGTTGTTGATTAATTTGATTTTCTATAGATCCTAGTTATCAACTCTTTGTCAGATATGGAACATATCTTTTCCCATTCTGAAGATTGTCTATTTGCTTAGATTATTGTCTCTTTAGCTGTGCAGAAGCTTTTAAGCTTAATTAAGTCCCATTTGTTTATTTTTGATGTTGCAATTGTCCAGAAGTCTTCTTCATAAAATCTTTCTCCAGGCCAACATCCCCAAGAATTTTCCCAAAAATTTCTTCTAGGATTTCTATCATTTCATGCCTTAGATTTAAATCTTTTATCCCTCTTGAATCAATTTTTGTAAGTGGTGATACATGCAGGTCCAGTTTCAGTCTTTTACACGTGGGTATCCAGTTCTCCCAGCACCACTTATTGAATAGGGATTATTTTCTCCACTGTGTGCTTTTCTTCGGAGATCAGATGAATATAAGAGACTGGTTTCATCTCTTGGTTTTCTATTCAGTTCTAAATGCTTATATCTCTATTTTTGTGCCATATCATGCTGTTTTGATCACTGTGGACTTACAGCCTAAAGTCTGGTAGGGTGTTGCCTCTGGTTTTGTTTTTATCACTAAAAATCACCTTGGCTATATGGGGTTTTCTGGTTCCATATGAAACAAAGAACTACTTTTTCCAGTTTTTCAAAGTATGATGTTGGAATTTTAATGGGGATTGCACTGAATCTGTAGATTGCTTTGGGAAGTATAGACAGTTTAGCAGTGTTGATTCTTCTCAGCCTGGAGCCTGGTATGCTCTTCCATGTGTTAATATCCTTTGCCAATTCTTTCCTTAAGATTTCATAATTGCCTCTGTAGAGGTCCTACACATCTCTTATTAGGTATATTATTAGGTGTTTCATTTTTCTTTGAAGCTACTGTGAAGGAAATTGTGTTTTTGATTAGTTTCTTAACTTGGGTGTTATTGGCATATACAAAGTCTACTGATGTGGACATTGATTTTATACCCTGAGATGTTACTGTATTGGTTGATTATTTTTAGGAATCTTATGGTTGAGTCTCTGGGGTTCTCTAAGTATAAGATCATATCATTGGTGAAAAGGGAGAGTTTAACCTTCTCTGTCCCCATTTGGATGCCTTTTAAATTCTTCTTTTCCTTGATTGCATTGGTTAGAACTTCCAGCACTATGTTGAATAGTAGTGGTGATAGTGGACATCCTTGTCTGGTTCTAGTTCTAAGTGGAAAAGCTTTCAAATTTGCTCCATTTGGTATGATGTTAGCTGTGGGTTTGTCATAAATGGCTTCTATCAGTGTAAGGAATGTGCCACCTATGTCTATATTCTTATGTGTTCTAATTAGAAAAGGATGCTGAGTTTTATCAAATGCTTTTTCTGTATTTATTGATAAGATAATATGATCTTTGCTTTTGCTTCTATTGATAGGCTAATTACATTTGTAGATTTGTGTAGGAAAACCAACCTTGCATCCCTAGGATGAAGCCTACTTGATCATGATGTATAATTGTTTTAATGAGTAACTGTAATCTATACATACACATGCATATCATATATTTAGCAGCCTTTCTGCTGCTTATCTTGTTATACAAAAGCACATGTGAACATTTTTACATTTTTTCATATAATTGTGTGTATGTATATAGTGTTTATACAGATACATATATTTCACATAACAAAATCAAGCTCCTAAAAATAAAAAGGAAGTTGCTAAAGACTCATATTTACCAGGAGGGCTATAAAATCTATTATTAGTATCAATTCAGAAGATAAATTAATAAATTTGAGAAAATTTACCAGCCTACAGATGAGAGACAAAGAGATTGAAAAAAAGGATGATAACAGAACTGGAGGCCAGATATAAAGTATCCAATATTAGGCTAGTAAAGAATTGCAGAAGGAGAAAAGAAGGCCGATAGAGAAGAATAAATATAAATTTTCAAACTTTTACAACAGTCAATCTAATGCAAAAAGACAGCTCAAGTAGTAACAACAATGACAGAAAACAACAAGAGGAAGAATATCTTACACACGTAGATCATCTGGCCCTTCCCCCACCTACCCTTAGTCATATAGTGTTGACATTGCAGACCTGCAAGGATTGAGAGAAAATCTGAAAGCTCTCAGAAAAAACAAAAACAAATGAACTTTCCACTAGATAGAGGAATGACTTTAAGTCTAGTCAGACTTCATATCAGAAATGCTGAAGATGATAAAGTTAAAACTTCCAAATTTTGGAAAAAAATATTTGAAGATGTACTCTACTAAAACCATAAAAATTTGAGAAAAATAAACAGTTGGACTTTAAGAAGCCCAGTAATATAATACAGAAAAATTCCAGAATAATAGCAACAAGGAAAGCTTATAAGGAATTGGTCCAACTTAGAATATTACATTTGAGGTTTTAAGGTAAGGTTAGAGACCATTACACAAATTATATAAATGGGAACCTAGAAATTCTTGATAAGCTGAAGGCATGTGTCTTATGCCAATTAAAAAAATGAAATTCTGGTAAAGGTAAAGCTGTTAATAAAATGTTCCCCAAATTAAGCAAGTTAATAGCTAACATGAAAAGAAAATTAAAGCAACTGTGTATTGATCATATGAATCAGGAAAGAAAAGATGACTCTTGATATTCTAAATTTGTGTGAAATATTTTTGGATCTATAACATATAAAAGTACAAACCATTTTTTCATAATACAGTGGAGTCTTTTTCTTATAAAAGTATGTTAGGATATTTTAGCTATACTAAAGCATTTGTCTTTCAATTTCTTATTTTAAAATTTCAGATTATTGTGAGGATACAAATGATTAGGTCATGTTGTTTGCATTTGTTAGGTAAAGTTCAAGTTGTAGTTGAGCCCTTCACCCAGAGAATGTGCTGTATACCATTACATGTGCCCATTAGGTGAGATTTTACCAATCCCTCTTCCTCCTTTCTCTCCCTTTTCTTTACTTCCCATTCTCCCCTCCGCCCCCCTTGAGTTTAATTGTGTTTTTTTTTCCTGTGGGCATAGAGTATGGGCACTGTTATTCCACATGGTGCCAGAAGTTCTAGCCAATGCAATCAGGCAAGAGAACAATATCAAGTGTATTCAAATGGGGACAGAAGAGGTCGAACTCTCACTTTTTGCTGCTGCTGATACGATCTTATATTTAGAAAACCTTAATGATTCAACCACAAGTCTCCTGGAAATGATTAAGGAATACATTAATGCCTCAGGATTCAAAATCAATGTCCACAAATCAGTAGCCTTCATTTATGTCAATAACAGTCAAGTTGAGAATCAAATTAAAGACACAATACCCATCACAGTAGCTTCCAAGAAAATGAAATACCTGGGAATATGCCTAACAAAAGACACGAAAGATCTCTACAGAAAGAAAATGAAACCCTGAGAAAAGAAATAGCAAAACACATTAACAAATGGAAGAACACACTCTGTTCATGCCTGGGAAGAATCAACATTGCTAAAATGTCCATACTGCCTACAGTGACCTACAGATTTAATACAATTGCCATAGAAGTAATAATGTCATACTTTTAAGAACTTTAAAAAAATAATACATCATTCCATATGGAACCAGAAAAAAATCCCGATAGCCAATGCAGTTCTGAGAAATGAAAATAAATCTGGAGGCATCACATTTCCAGAATTCAGGTTGTCTTTCAGTTTATCTAATATTTTTATATCCTCATTAAAATAGTTTATATTTGTTTTTCAGACATTTGAAATATCTTCCATTTTTATGAGATTCTTTACTATGTTATTTCTGTAGAAAAATTAAACTATACTTATAAAATATGTTACTTGAAAAAATCACATACTAGCAAAAATGTATATCCTTGTTTTAGTACTTGAATTTTATATGTCAATTGATTTTCATTTAACTCAAAATTAGTTATTATATACATGAAGGATGGACAATTAAGTTCATGAATTTATCCTAGAGAAAGTGTTATATACCTCATTGTTGAATAACACTACAGTCACCTTTGAAGTACTCCCCTTGGGGAGCTATGCACCAATGCCAGCACATAGCCCACCTTTCAAAGCAATTTTGAAACTCTTTTTCTGGAATGACTACTAGCACTGTCATCATAAGAAGTCTGACAGTTAAGTTTGTGAACTTGTCCTTGTAAGCTTACAGTATTGGAGGCATCATTGTAACAATTCAGTGAGGTGTTATAACTTTGGTATATCAGTGTCTGGCAGGTGTGTTCCTGTGAACATGTGGTGGTGTCTTGCTAAGTGACGTTTATTATCATAGTTGTGTGTTCTTGTGTACTACACAATGATGGTATAGTACATAGCTCTGATGGTCATTTCAGAAAAAGAATTCCTGAAGAATACACTGCTCTGAAGTGTAGATGAGGCACTGCATAATTTCCCAAGCGGAGTATTTTGAAGGTGACTGTACAGATGTTCAGCAATAAGATATGTATCACTTTTCCTAGGATAAGTTTGAAAACTTGTCAGATCTTACACAATGCTTATAAGCAATAATGAAAAATATAAAACCCATCTATCCATTATCTATCTGAAATTTATTGCATGAAGAATCAAATAATAATTGATATTGTATTATGTACTGGTTATTTGTCAAGAGAGTCGATTTTATTAACACATACAATAATGAAGGTAACTATATAGGATGATGAATATGTTAATTTGGTTAACTGTAGTAATCAATCACTCCACTATGTTTATGTATATCAAGGTAAATATATAAAAAATCATGCTGTACACCTTATATAATAAAAATAACTACCAATACAGATTGAATAAATTTTTCAAAATCCATACATCTCATTTGGGAAAAAACAGTAAAGTAAAAAGAAATGAACTATCTTGAAATCTTACCAATAAGAGGTAATTACTATTTGGTTTTCCATCAATTTCCTTTGCATTACAGTGTAATCACATTTTAATTAAAATTTTGTGTCTGGATATTTCACTTAATATTTATTTCTGATTAACAGTCCATGCTAATAATTATTCTTTGGAAAATAGCCTTCTAAAAAAGTGGTATTAGAATATTTCATGCTGCATAATCAGAGTTCATAATTCAGTGATTCCTTTGCCATTACATAGTTAGCATGCTTCCAAAATTTTAATACTATTAAGGATGAGCATTCTCATTCATTATCTTTGAACTTCTTATCCTTGGATCTTTGATGAATGCTAAATGCCTGGAGGCACAGTGGGTCAAAGAGTACAAACAAGTTTTAGGCTCAATGTATTGGTTAGACATATTTAAAAATGTTATACCAAATTATGGTATATTTGAAGTCATGGAGATCTTTATGAGAACTGATTAATATTTTTAAAAGTTTCGTTTGTTAAATTTAAAATAGTAAATCATTGCTGTTTATTTATTTTTTAATTTAGGGGTCACTTTCTTATTTCACGATTTATTGATCCCTAATGAGGGACTATTTTCTTTTTAAAAATTGCATTTTTTTAATTGCTGCTTGTGTCTTTGTTCCATTTTAAGATGTTACTTAGCATATGGTTGTCTTTCTGATTTGTAAATCCCTTATATAGCAAAAGGTTTTTTGCAGACAATTTCAGTGGCTAGATTGTATTAAATGTCATTTACAGTGTTAGTGACCTGTTTTTTTTCCTTGTCACTTCTTCTATGCTTTGAGCACATAATCCTTCTTCTGTTACTGCCTAGTTAATATTGACTTGTTTAATTTTACTATTTTTATTATTTAGCTGTTTATTAGAAAGTAATATTTAAATAATACAATTTTACTCTAGCATCTTAGTCCTTGGTTGCAAGTAATTGAAACACACTGATTTGAGCAGTGAAGGAATTTATTGGTTGCTGGAAAGATAGCAGAACAAGAATTGGGAAATAACCAGAAATAATAAGCCTCAGTTAGCATCACAGGGAAAAAAATCACATCACTCCTCCCTTGTGCTCTCCTGTTGCTAAAAATAGAGCAGACACATTTAGTACTGTAGCAGCCTCTGGGTCCCTCCCTGGGTCAGGACACTGATACTGATTGTTGTGCACCTGTCACCTCTGCCCTTGGAAACTATTGCCATTTAGGGGCTGCTATCTTCACTGGAATGGATACTTTCCAGTCCCGGATTCTACGGATCACTTTAGAGCACGATTTTAGTTTGTGCTCATGACTGTTAATTTTTTCATGCCTAGATCTTAAGTCATGCTGTGTTTGAAAATACATGTTCTTATTTTTGAGTCACGGTGAGCACAGATTTTCTGTTATCTCAAGCCAAAAATATCTTAGCTGGAACAAAATTTGGATCAAGAAATGGGGTGTTCCCAATAACAGACCTAAAATGTGGGATTTGTAGCATGGTGGACATTGGGTGGAAGGCCCTTTTTTTGTACCATGGAAATTGATGACCAGTATTAAATGACAAGAAGCATTTGAGCACCCTGTTCCATTTGGTTATATAAATTACTTTCTACTAAAGCTGGAGAGGGAAAAAAGTCAAGGTATTATGTTTTGTTAGTATTTCTCAGTCTTCAGTAGGTCTGGTAAAGAGACTCATTTTAAGTGAGGAGGTCTAACTCAATGGAAAAAGAAAAAATTATCTCTTTGAGAGAGGACTTTCCTATCTGTTGTCTGCCTTGGAGTTAACTTAAAGTCCACTCAGCTCTCCAAATGGGGAAAGCTGAAGTCTACAAACTAAATTTAAGACAGCGAAGGCAGAGAAATAGGATCCTTACCTGGAAGAAAAAGAAAGCTAGATTTCCAGGTCTCCACCAAATATCTTCTCATACTCCTTTTATTACTGGGCTATGAACAGCCAGTTATAATGCAAAGCAAGTTACACTCAAGGCGACTTTTACTCTTTCAAGATGGAGAGGCAGGGAGAGGAGCCACTCACAGAAGATAGTGTAAATAATGCATGGACATTTAAATATTCAAAACTTGTAATCACTTTGACCATTGTATTATATCACAGAATTAGGGGAGGACCAAATGCCTGAGAAGGTACTTGTGGATTTCTGTATTGCCAAAGAGACCCCAAGACTGAGTGATGCTAGCCTGGAAAGTTCAATCCCTAAGGCAAATTCTATGTCACTAAACTTCACTCAGAAGGGAAAAGGCCCATTTTAGATGTGGCCTTAAAGGACAGATCCAGAGTCTTTGAAGGATAATGGGAAAAACAGTTCATCTGAGAAAGCAGAATTCCAAGCAGTTTGCCTGCAATGCCCATTCCATCTGCTTCCTAATTCCTACATAAATATTGTTGAATATTCCCAATATTGTTGAAGTATCCATCCTTTTTCCATATATACAGGTGTCTCAGGGGATAACTAGTTTGTCCTCACCTCTAAGGGTTGGGAGTTGAATATAGAAGTCTGACTTGGTAATCTCAACCCTCCTAATAGAAATTCATTTAGAAATGTGCAAGGGATGTGCAGTAAGATGTGGAAGGAAATTTATTGGAAGGCTTCTGAGAGTTGCATGATTCTTAAGAAAGAGACACAAGCAGAAGATGTTCTCTGGACTGTCTCTGAATGTTTCTATGTGTGATCATGTGCTATGTTGAGAACTGCTATAGCAATCAATCAACCAAAGTGAGGACAAGCCAGTGTAGGGAGGAAGGAAGAAGCAATATAGAGATTTACAGACAAATAGATTCAGTGCCTACCTTCACCAAACATTTACTATCTCCCTAGATTTCAATGTTAAAAGAAACATTTCATCATTTGTTAAGGGTCAAGTTGCATTTTCTGTTACTTGTCATTTTAAAATGGTTTAACATTCTCATGATGTACTAAATGTACTAAATGGACCATGCTCAAACTTAAACAGAATTACTGTTACACCGTGAGTATTTGTAGTAACTTTATATGTGTATTCTTTTAACTAAATGGCTAAATAAGATCTGGTTCTTATAACTATAAGCCTGGATTGGCAAAATATCTTGAAACTTGTAACTAATGGAGGATTTTTCCAGGTAAATTTTAGGATGCATAGCTCTATATCTGTCTACCTGTCTATCTATCTACTGACCTATCTACAGACCTACCATCTATTTATCTCAGGAACAGGATAAAGAGAAAGAGAAGAAAAGGAAGGAATGAATAACAGAGTAAAAAGGAAGAGAATGAAAGAGAAAGAAGAAAAGATAGTAATTACTGCATAATTCTTTAAAACCTAAATTACTTTGTTCAAATGAGCAAGCTGGGATACCTTATATTTGAATCTCATAAACATCTTACATAATATGCATTACCAAATGTCAAATATTGTGTACGTTTTAAATGTTAGCATATTTGAAAGAATGAAAGGTTAATGAGTTATTTTGCACTGAAATGCCAGATTAAGTAAAACTTAAAAATCAAATCCAATAAGGGAGATTGTAAAATAGAGTAAGTTACATACTACAAAGATAATTTCAGGATTCAGAAAAACTAATAGATATTGAGAATAAGAATAAATACTTTTTTTCTTAAGAAACATCTTTTTATCCTGGAGGACACGTCTGGTCATGTTTGACAGTAAAACTGATGATTGCGTATGTCATGCTAACAAGATGTCTTTTTCATTAAACATAATCCTTTCATAAGTTGTGTTAAAAAAAACTAAATTTAATTATAAAATATAAAAGGGTATGATTTTGAAAGAAAAAATATTATATAAGTTTATAACTAAAATAATTAAAATGGCATCAGACATTTGAAACTAATGAGCTATATCTATAGTAAATATTATCTGATTATTCAGAAAGAAGGAGATCTTCATATGTTCCTGCAAGCACATGAAATTTTGATGGGGAAGTCAGATTGCAGAATAGTTATCCATCTCATTGCAATGACAAGAAAATAAATAAACCTAAATTGATGTGATGTGTGCTGTGGTTAAACTGAACATATTCATCGATTTCATCAAACGGTCAGCATCTGAAATTTTGAGGCAAAATTTGTTTGTAATTCTGTCTGTGCATGTTTATAGAATTTTTAACAGGAAAGCGTAAATAACACTCTTCTAGGCAAAATTTTTAGTGTTCATGATTTTAAAAAGCTTACTTTAAGTTAAAACAAAGTCCAATATACTTGAGAATGTAATAGGTCTTCATTTGAAATCTACTGCTTAATTCAATAATGAAGTATGAATGATTGTAATAAATGAACCAATAATTAGTGTATTATCACCTCCCAACTACTCTTTATCAAAATTGTAAGTCAGTGCTGAGTTTATTTTTTCACACTCGTTTAATTTCTCATTTTTACATCAGCATCTGATGAACATAAGATGCTGTTGATGCTGTTGTCTGCAGCCTTCTGTTTGTCTACCTCTCCTAAGGTCTCAACCTGTTTGGCTACCTATGAATTTATCTTAGGCTATTAAGAGAGATCAAGTTCAAACCCCCTGAATGATCCTGCTCGATTTGTGGCAGATGTTTCAAAGACAGGGTGTGCTACCCTCATGGAAGCTACGGAAGTTTAGTAGGAACTAGAAAATTGTACAATACCTTCATAATTATAGTTTAGAAAAGGAATTCTCAACCAAAATATTATGTGACTATTTTTAAACACCTTTAATCTGTATTGTAGGCATTCTACGTATTTCTTATTGTATGCATTCTATATACTAGAAAACTTAAAAATTAGCTGTTTTTTGAAGTCAGAAATACTATTTATTTAAAAAGACCATTGGCCTAAAACAAACTGAAGTTTAATTATGGCCATTAAGGACCAATTATTCATCTAGCTCATCCTAGTGTTAAAAATAGGTGTTTTATTTAGGGATCCTGATGCCTCCTCTACCTCTGTGGTGCCTTTCACATTTGCCATCTCCACTTTTCCATTGTTACTGCTGCCATCATTATTCATTTCTTTAATATTGCCAATTTAAGTAACATTTAACATTTTCTGAATTAAATATTTTAATTTTACTTATCCTCATAATGACATTGAGGTCCATATTAATCACACCTAGACTATAAAGGAAGAATCTGGAAAGGAATCTACAGAGACTGAGAAGATTGTTCTAATCACTCAACCAATGGCAGACACTATATTTCACCTCAGATCTTACTAATCTCCAAATCCATGTTCTTACTGATCCTACTCTGTTTTATAGCTAGAGTTTTGCAGTAATTTTCTATAATCATTCTACTGTAAATTTACACATTTCTGTTAGCATATCACAAAAATTATTTGTCAACTTCTCAGAAACCTTTGTAAGTTCCCCACCGCCTACTGGACTACATAAAATGATGATACATAGATTCATAGCCCTCTTTTTCGAGACTCAGAAAATGATATCCCAAAGTATTGTGTCTGGGCTGAGTACTTTGAACTGAAGGATATTGGAAGGGCCTCAGAGGCAAAGCCTCTCCCACCTCCCACCCTCCTTTCTCCTGCTTCTAGTTCTCCCTCAAGACAAGCCACAGAAACAAGATTTCCTCTTCCCCACACAAACCAGAAACCCTCTCTTCCAAAGCCAGCCGTAAAATGGAGAAATATTACTGTAAACTTCACCCCCCATTTCTGTGTTATTACTGTAACATTCACCCCACATTTCTGTGTAAGAGCTTTCCATTAAAAAAAAGTTCTCTGTCTTACCTTGTCTGAAAGTAGATCATAAAACCTTCATTCCACAAGTGGAATGAACTAGACGGAAAGGAATGTCACGGGGAGAGGTCAGGAAGAAGCAGGACAGCCCTGGCCGGGTTTCCCCACTCAGTCTGCTATTATCAGACCATTTCCTTCTTACACGCTTGCTTTTCCACATGACTATCCACTCTTCATGGAATCTAAGCATATAAATGGACAGTGTTCCCTTGAGCACTGGAACATTTATTCTGAAGGTTCCTGTGTTATGTTAAACTTTGATTAAATAAACATGCTATATTTTTCTCTGTCTTTTGTTATAGGAGTGTCAGCCATCACCCTTATGATGGGTGAGGAAAGGTTTTACGTATCATACCCTTTCTGTTTCTACATCCCCGCACTGTCCTCAGCCTCTTGTATGACGGCTCCCATGGCCATCAACTATCCTTCAACTTTCCTAAACTACTTCGTTTTTCCTAGGTAAGTTCATGTTTCCTTCCATGATTATCTCTCCAGCATTCTGGCTTTTGAAATCATGCCTATGCTTAAAGGCCTCTGCTAGGCATGGTATCTTTTCCATGAAATCCTTTCTAATCTCTACCTATCCTCGATCCTGAAGTGCCCCTCAATTTCTACAATTTACGTGCCTTTGACTTTTGATCCACTGCCTCACTGATACCAGAATTATTGCACAACTTTTATTTGAATCATCTGACGTCTTGTTAATAAGTTGAATATAGATGCTGAAAACTATGCCTCATGTGTTTTCTTTGGTGATTTCTTTAGTATAGGATTCCATTATAAATAGATTTAGAATCTAATAAAACAACAATGAAACAATTTGAAGAGACTTCTTATTTCTCTGGAATAGTTCTGGCAGAATCATCAGAGATTATCTCAGAATCTTTCTGTAGCATTTTTATACATTCATCCTGTTACTCCAGCCCAAATGCCAGGAAATAGCCTGACCAGATGCAGATAAAAATATTACATTCTGTTTTAATGCCATTATTTGAATTTCAAAAAAGAGGAAATGATCCTTAATTGCAGATTCAATTGTTATTTGCAGGTGCAAAAGGAAACTTTGGCTGCCTCAGTTAATAACCTGTTCGAAGAGTTCAAAGGTGAATTAGAAGAATAGTCCAATTTAATAAATGGATAATTTAACTAGGTGTTGCCTAGAAAAGTTTATTGGTCCTTTAGGGAAGGAACGGCATTTTATATTAGCAAAAGGAACTATTAGCTAATCACGTGACGTGAGAAAGGTGGAAACCTGTTTTTCTTTTTCAAGCTATATCTGCTTATTTTTTAACTCTTGCCAAAAAAAGGATTAAAAGTTTGTTATTATTCATGCTCTAGATTTGAAAGAGAAGTGTATCTGAAACTTCCTTATTCCACATTTCTTCTCAAATAATATAGCTTCTGCAGAGAAGGATGTTGTATTACTGTGGGAAGAAAAATAAAGAAACATAGTGATTAAATGGAATATATTTCTTGGTTTCCAACATCAAATGATTTTGAGGTTATTTCTTCCTTTAGCTATTATACCAGAGAAAAAGAGCAATAAAAAGTTAGATAGCACATTTCCATGATGAATTATATGCTGGGTCAAATCCTTAAATGTAGAGTTATTTTCTTAACAGACTTGTCATTGTTTATAGCCAGATACTTTGTTGAACTTTTTATGCATTCTGAAAATATCATAAAAGATAATCTTTTAGACAGAGAATACATTTTTCCTTTATGCAGAATTGTCTTAGACGTATTATGAAATTTTCATGCCATATCTGGATGCAGTTGTTTTGATTTTGATGTAAGTCTTCTTTTTCATTCATTCTCACCTGATTGCTTATGCACAAATTTTTATATTCTTACCCAGATGTATTCTTCAAGAACACCAATTGGAATGAAATACCAGTATGGGTCTACATTTTACGTATGTTTTCTCTAATTAGATTTTAGCTCCATGTCATCATCTTTAAAAAATGTGGTAGAGATCTCAGTAAAAAAAGGACCATTTGACTTAGAGAAGCAAAGTTTAGGCAAATCTTTAAAAAATCATTAGGAAAGTTAAAAAAAATTCTACAGTTCTTGAGAAAATTTTAAAATTAAATAACTTCATAGTAAAGACAAGACCAAATTTGGAAGGCCAAAATCTACATATTTCATGTACACTTGCCATGCTAGATTAGTGTGTGTGTGTATAATATACATATTCTATAAAAATTAAATATATAGGTATACACACACAAATACACACTAATTTGAACCTTTTGATTTCTATTTGACCTATGAAATTTTAAGTATACAAATATGCCTCAGTATTTTATCTTCCCATAATTTTATAACTAAGAGAAACAATTTTAATTTCCCAAAGATAACACCCAAAAATTGATTATAAAGATTTACGAGAGAGGTGCCTTCATAATTTGAGCTTTTGCTATATTATGAGCAGTGATAATTATTTTACAATAATAATAAGAATGCCAATTTATTGATAATGTATGTATTATTAAACATATACCAAGCACTTTAATTACATTTCACATTTATTCCTCCAGAGCAAGCATGTGAGATATAACAACCATTCTCTTTATTTAATAGATGAAGAAACTGAGCCTTACAGAACTTAAATAATCTTCCCAAGGTTATAGAGCTAGGAAATGACATAGTTAAACATGTAATTTTGGTCTACTTGGCATAGTTTTTTTAAATTAAATACTATATTGGTGGTATGACAATTCCTTTACCCTTGTTGTATTGTTTTCTTACTGATCATAATTAGTTCTTATAAACTTTTGTGATATTTATTGCTATGAAGAAGGCTGGGTACAATCAAATAATTATTTATTTTAATGAATTAAAAATTGAGATTTTTTTTCATTGCAATTGTTTATAATATAGACTTTATATTTTAACCCAATTGCTTTAATAATTAATCTTTCACTTGGCATAAAATAGAAATAAAAATTTATGTTTGCTTTTGAAAATAATACTAAACAATACTACTTTTGGTACTTAGCCTAATGAAGTTGTGAAAATGATATAGAAGCATGATTTTTCAAATTTCATAATTTTAATGCTTTGTTCTTTCTTAGATACATTCAATGCTCAGACTTGTTATATGAGTTGGAAAGCATTCTAACCAATACAAGGGGTTTATAAACATATTGTTTGTATTAAATGCCTTGTGTTTGGCACTGCTGGTCAGTGTAACCATCAATAAAATCAGTTTGATTTTATCTCAAATGCTTAAAATGGTTGACAAAGAAATTTTTGATAGTATTAGAAGTGAGAAAACATGTAAAAACAGTGAGCTTGATAGGAAAAAAAGAAATGTTTAAGAGTAGGAGTTAGGAAAAAGAGTGCAAATTCAGCAAAGAGGTGCAAAGGTCTGGGACAAAGAAGAAAGGTTAGGGAGATGAAGCCGAGACTCTTGGGAGGTGTGGAGTGCGTGACTGAAAACAGAGGCCAGCAGCAGTCAGGAAGAGCTGGGCAGGGGAGAGGAGGATCCTGAAGGTCAGTTATCCTTCAGCGATAGAGAAACAGGACATACATGGCCGTTTATGATCAGAGGGAAAGACTGAGAAGGATCTTTGTTATTATCTTTTAAGAGAAAAATCAGGAAGTCAAATCTAGTGTAGGTGGACTCCAGGGCCAAGTCACTGTTCTGCACAGAGAAGCCATTAATGTCAACGTCTGCTGAAAGGGTTGTTGGGAAGCAGTAAAGGAATTAATGCCCTTACTACTACGACTGAGTAAATGTTAAATACTGTATTTGATCACTATTGCAATTATTTTGATATCGCTTCATTTACCATTCCTATTTTGTATGAATAGAAGTATCTGGAAAGTAGAAAAAAACATAGTAAATAGGAATCATCTTGATTTGACATATCTGTGATATCAAAGGTCTAAATAGCATTGTCATTTTTTTCTTTATATTTTTACTGTAAAATTTAGAAACAATATATTGCAACATTCTTTTTGTATTTTCACAGAGCAAATATTACAGGATTGTTTCTCACAAGAAGATTTATCAATTTGTACATTTTAAAGAAGAAGGTATTAAATAGGTAAAGACCATAAATGAAAGTTAATTAACCCATGTTCATAATTAGTTTTTTTTTTTTCCTGCAAATGGTTTGAAGAAATAGTGAATGAAGAACATCACTAGAGCTTAAACAAAGATCTTTGAAATGGAAGAGCTTTAAAAAAAATAAATAAATAAACTAGTGAACAGTTAGGAGAAACCATTAACAGTGGCTTATTTCAAAAAATGTTAAGACATTTTGTAATAACCGAAAGGTTATGTAATGCTTATATTCAGCAAATTGCAGAAAACTGAAGTGTTTCCTGTCATTATGACAATATTTTGCTTTGTTGTCATAACAAGAAAATTAATGTCCTGCAGATTAATCTTGCTAACTTTTGCCAAGTATGATATTTTAAGATATTTTATTTCATTCTTATCTTAAAATGATTAGCATTTTGCCAATATTAAATACACTAAGATATATAATATTAGGTATATTTGTTAATGCATTCAAAACAAGATCTACATTACTAAAATCTAATCATTTTAGTTTCAGACAGCTAGTTGTGCTACGGTATATGGAAAACATGAATAAACCAATATAAAGGCAATGTGTAACTTACCAAATTATCCATTGGAGGCTATGTTCTTGGTTTTGTGTAAGTAAAATTTCATGAATTGGGCATACAATGTAATTAGTAGGTCCTTCAATGTGTCATGGTTTTCCACAAGGTTCTTCCCTATGTTTGCACAGCTGTTTTCTAGAAACATGTGTATCACATTTCACTTAAATTATTGTTACTACTATAACAGGAAGAAAGTTGTTTTGTACAAATGTTTAATCCTATGATAACTTGATACACTATTTCATCATCATTGATAGTTTTAATTTTTGAATGGTCAAGATGTTCAGATTTTTTTTTTTAATGTTGGGGATTCATTGAGGGTACAAAGAACCAGGTTATGTTGATTGCATTTGTTAGGTAAAGTGTCCCACCCCCAAAAGGTGTGTCACACTCTATGACCTCCTACCCCCATTCCTCCTTTCCTTTCTCTACTCTCCCTTCCCCCATCTCCCACCATGTACTAGGTCATTAATGGTCCTCATACCAGAATTTAGGACATAGGATTCTTGCTTCTCCATTCTTGTGATGCTTTACTAAGAATAATATGTTCCACTTCGATCCCAGTTAATATAAAAGATGTAAAGTCTCCATCTTTTTTAATGGCTGAATAGTATTCCATACATATACCACAGCTTGTTAATCCATTGCTGGGTTGGTGGGCATTTAGGCTGTTTTCACATTTTGGCTACTGTTCAACTGTGGTTGCATTAACAGGGAAGAAATATTGTTTATGCAAATTTTAGATCAAAGTAAATATAATATACAATATTCCAAAGTGCAGTTTCATTTCCTTCAATCATCTTGTTAGAAACATTATATCAAGGGACAATTGATACACAGGTTGATTTATTGGCTCTGCAAAGGTATGTTAAATATTAATCTCAGAGACCTTAGCCCTTATATTGGCTTCAAAATAAATTGATAAGCCAATAATGATATAAATTTAATAAAAAATTATATGATTTATTTTAAGCAATGTATTTATTTATTTATTTATTTTGAGACAGAGCCTCAAGCTGTCCCCCTGGGTAGAGGGCCAAGGCATAACTCAAAGCAACTTCCAACTCCTGGACCCAAGCGAGTCTCCTGCTTCCGCCTCCCAAGTTGCTGGGACCACAGGCGCCTGCCACAATGCCTGGCTATTTTTTTTTTTTCCAGTTGCAGCCATCATTGTTGTTTGGCGGCCTGGATTTGAACCCACCACCTTAGGTGTATGTGGCTGGCGCCTTAGCCACTTGAGCCACAGACACCGAGCCAATCAATGTTTCTAATACAACACATTGAAGTCACAAAGTTTTGCATTACCAACCAGCAACAAATTAGCAAGACAATGTTTAATTTCCATCTTAGAATTTACAATCTAATTTTTATGTTCATTTTAATGGTCTCATTTTTCTGATTGACTGTTTTCCCTGTTCTTTGGTTACCCCCCAACCAAGACTTAATTTTTTAATAACTGCATAGAGGACTCTTATTCATCTGTTTCCAATTTTTTCTCCAGTAGTCATTACCTGTCTCCCGTCTTCCAGAATCCAGTGTCACTGCCACAATGAGTGTCTCACTGTCCTTGAGTGTTCATGCTTTTGTGATTTTTTGATAGGATAACTTTCCGTTAATTCTTCAATAATCCTTAAAAAACTCAATCCATAGGTTACTTCCTCTTTGAAATCTTTCTCAACTTGTCAGTGGATAGAGAAGTTAATACCATTTATAAGACTGAATATAAACGTATAAAGAATTCTTGATTAGACAACATAACACACACATACAGCTCTCCTACTTAACAGCAACAGAAAAAAGATTCAGAGCTTTTTCATTGTGCTTTTATGCTGAGCAAGTTGATGGTCTCCATAAGTAATGTAGTCATGATTGTCAGACATTGCTTTCATTTGATTTGGGGTCTGGCAACTTGTAGATTTCTTCTTCTTTTTTTTGAGACAATCTCACTCCGCTGCCCTTGCCAGAGTGCTGTGACATCATAGCTCACAGCAACCTCAAACTCTTGGGCTCAAGCGATCCTCTTGCTTCAGATTTTCTATTTTTAGTAGGGACAGGGTCTTGCTTTTGCTCAGGCTGGTCTCTAACTCGTGAGCTCAATACATCTACCCACCTCAGCCTCCCAGAGTGCTATGATTACAGGGATGAGCCACTGCGCCTGGCCTAGATTTCTTATACTAAATTTGTTAGACCTTCTGGTTATGTTCTGACACATAAAACAAGTGATTATCTTAAAGATATAAATCTTGAATAAAATTAGCATCTTAGCCGAAGCCAATATCTCAGGCATGATGAAGATTTAAGGCAAATAACCTAGGGAAAATATTAGTAGTATATGTGAATAAAGGTAGACATTACAGTAGAACTTCCATAGCTGACCACTTGCCTATATTGGCTACCAAAAAAAAATAATTTTTGATTGATATTATAATATTATAACTAAGATATAATATTATAATCAATTATTAATTATATTATTATTAATATTATATCATACTTAATTAATATTAATATTATAATAATTTTTATACACTGGACATGCACCACATGGGTCCATATGTTGATTGCCTTAATATATTGACCAGTTTGTTATAGTCCCTTGGGCAGTCAACTTACAGAGGTTGTTCTGTATATAGAAAGAGCACCTACACTTAATAACAAAAAGATAAACACGTCCATTGAGGCATGGATAAATAAAATGACCCAGGAATTATCAGAGAAATCTAGGTGGACAAAATTTGGCTGAAAATCAAGATATGAATATTAAAAGAAGAAGTCATGGGATAGAAAAAATCAAGAAGATAAATATTGTTCTATGGCCACTGTCTTTGAGGTAGCTAAATGTTACTTCCATATCACTGATGGGAAAATAATTTCTTCTCACAAATGTATTTGAGCAAAATTTAGCAATATGTTTTAAAATCTTAAAAATATAAAATTTTATTATATAATTCTAATTGTAGAATTTAATCCAAATGAAGGAAAAATGTACAGAAATATTGGTAGAATAATAATCTTCATAGTCTTGCTTTTAAATAGTGATATTTGGAAAACCGTTATGGATTATGGCTGTTGACTTATCTTTAGAAGAATATTCAATAGTGTGAAAATCTTTTGTTTTGTTAAATAAACAAGAAAGAAAATGAGTAGCATTACCTCATCTGTGTATAAAATCCAAGTACATAGAAAATTGGAGTGGGTGGTGGGATTATGGATGATTTTTACATTTTTGGTCATAATCTTTTTATTTTAATAGTCATCTACTGTATACATTGTATTTATCATTAGGATATTTAAATGATTTATCATATAGGTATTTAGTTATTTCTGTTTTTCCTAAGAAAAGAATACCATTTTATATTATATTATACTTATAATATAAAATAGAGCTTATAATAGAGCATTATTTTCTATTTTCATAACTAAGCAGATGGTCCAAAATAGTGCTTAGCTTCTTGATTTTTTTAATATTATTTTAATTTCAAAACTACAGAAAAACTATATTTGAAATAATTTTCTTTATTTCTGAAATATGTCTGGGATCAATTTGCATGTTTTCTATATTGTTAGTATTTGCTAGATTCTCAGTAAGTTATGTGGTAGAGGAAGCTGACAGGAAGATCTTTGGAATTTAATAGGAGATCATTAATTGGGTAGGATAGATGTAGTCTTTTTGAATATTTCAGCATTCGGGCATTCTTCCATATTTGTGATCCTGAGATCTTGGGTCACACACTTTGACAATCCTTGATTCCTACCCAAAAAAGGAACAAGGAGGCTTTGTTTGGAGATACTCTTGCAACTGAATGTCTATGTCATTGTCTATGTCTATGTTTGTACTTTTTATCTGTACCTATATGTAAACCAATTAATATTTACCCAGGTAATACCTAAAACCTAATATGCCTATGGCTGCTTCTATGAAGAGACAAGCTTAGAAAAATTAAGTCCTATAGTTTTTTTCCACAGTATTTAGGGAATACCTTCTGTCTGTAATAGGCCATGATGTATACAGCTATAGTGTAGAATTGCGGTCACCAGCCCCTGCTAGGAATGAGGCTTCACAGCATCACCGCCTATGCACTACCTCCTGTCCATAGCTCTCACCCCCATTCCGTCTGTGGAAAAATTGTCTGCTGTGAAACTTGTCTCTGGTGCCAAAAATCTTCCAGTGTGTGGTCTGTTAGAAACTGGGCCACATAGCAGGAGGTGAGTGGCAGGCAAATGAAGGAAGCTTCATCTGTATTTACATCCACTGGCCATGGCTCTTGCATGACCTCCAGAGCACTGTCTCCTATCTAATCCCCTTACTCCCTCCACCCCCAACTGAGGAAAAATTGTCTTCCCTAGCTGGTTCCTGGTGCCATAAAGGGTGGGAACTGTTGGTCTAGAATTATAAAACAGAGCTAAAAAGTAACCTCTATCTGGACCCTAAATTTTTGTGTGACATTATTATGTTCCACACACAGTTCCCATAATATATGGGCACATTATACTCTAGCTTTTGCTACTTTGACATGTTATTCTACTTAGAGTAAACCTGAAGTCTGTATGTACATTGAGAATATTTGTGGTAGGCTTTCCTGGCAAACCAAATGACAAGAAATATTTTCTGATGTCTAAAGTATTACTCACTACTTTATAGGGTAGTGGGAATTGAGCTAGATGTATGATGGTGTGACATTGTTTATGGCTTTGACATACGTATACAATAGAACGTCCATAGTTGATTACTTCCCCCCATTGACCACCTCCTTAAGTTAACCGGACAAGCACCACATGTACTCAGTGGAAGAGTGACCTCTGTATTTTGACCACCCTGTAAGTTGTATCTTGCCTGACCACTTGGACTGTGATACATAATATTAATTCACCCCTAATACCTTGACCAGTCAAGTCTTTCTACACTAAGGGATAGCTAGTGTGGGCTTTGCCCCCTTAGTTGTATTATTTTTTCTTTAGCATAGTTCTTTTTTCATGTTTTCTTTTTGTCACATATTGGTAATATAGCATCCTATTGTTTATCATGTGTTGTGGAATATTTTTTCAAAGTGAAGGATTAGCCTGAAAAAATTGTATAGTTAATCAAGACATCATGCCCAAAGGAAAGAACTCAAAGAGCTAAAATTTAAGGAAATGGTTGACCTACATTTGCTGGGAAGCAACAGCTAAAGAATGATGGCAGAACATTTTGTGTTAGTCAGACCACAGTTAGCAACACCCATAAATGTAAACATGAGTACTTGGAGAGATATAGTAAGGAAAATGGAGAACTACAGCATTAAGGAGGCAAACTTTTCTCATTAAAGGCAATGAAACCACATTAAGTGGTTCAAAAATGAGGGCCCTTCTCCAGGTTGATGATCCAAGAAATTGCTAAAAAAATTAGCACAGGAATTTGGTGTGGCAGATTTTATGCATCAAGCGATTGGCTCCAGCAATTTAAATTGAGACATGAGATCTTCTAGAAAGTCTTATGTGGTCATCTAGTGAAGTTTCAGTAGAAGTTGTGGAAGAGTTCATCAAAAACTTTTCAGACTTTTCCAGATGCTTCAAAGATGAGGAGATCTTTAATGCTGATGAGTGTGGACTCTTTTTCAAGTTGGTGCCTGGGAAGAGCCTTGTCATGAAGGGTGACAAATGTAAGAGACAAAAACTTTCCAAAGAACATTTCACAGTTCTGCTTAGTGCTACCTCAGCTGGAGAGAAACTGAAGTCCTTGGTGACTGGTAAATTGGCAAAGCCATGCATATACAAACCTGAAGCCTGAATACCTCCCTGTCACTTGGAGATCAAACAAATGTGCATGGAAGACTGGCGCCCTATTTCAGAAGCTAGTAAGGGGTACAGAACAAGAAATGTAGAAGAAATGGTCTGTTGTACTGAGAATAGACAACTACCTTGGCCACCCGCAAGCAAATCATCTCACAAATGTGACACTGAAATTTCTGCCTTCAAACATGACTTCAGAAATCCAACCTCTTGACCAAGCCATCATCAAAACATTTAACATGCACTACTGAGCCCAGCTTCCTCAGAGGGTCATTACTAAAGCACAAACCTGTGGTTCCCTTATGGAAGTCACCTGACCCACTGCATCAGTTAGCACTTTGAATGCTTCCTCTGGATCAGATATGCTTTGAATCAAGTTTGCCCAGAAATGATGTAGAAGTGTTTCATTAAAGTTAGATTTGTCACAACCCAACAGCATGATGTTTTGGCTCCGTCAGACATTTTGTCTCTCATGGCACATTTCATAGGAGTACCTTTTGATGGTTTTATTGTAATGGATGATGAGGTGGCACCCTATAATGAATCTGACCCAGAAGGAATTTTTCAAGCAATATTGAAAAATTACAAAGCAACATAAAAGTGCATGAAGCAGCTGACGAAGTAGAAGAAACAAGGATGATACAGAAATCATACTCTAAAAGAAGAGGATGTAAGGCGTCTGATAATGCAGTTGAGGCAATTTGCTGTGAAAAAATGCCCAGCTATGCTGAATGGTATAACCCCTACTGAGTTGAGAGTAATTTCTCTATATTTGTAATAAGAATAAGAAACAGAAAGAATGACTAACAATGAGAAAACAGTAAATGTACTGATTTTGCATGATATTATATCTATGATTTTACTGTGTTGTATGACTCCATATGGCATTCTCTAATAAAAGTTGTATGAGAAATTAAAGTACATGTATGTATCAGTACAGTCGGCCTAGTTCCTTATGTAGACCACCTCTCTATGTTGACCAGTTTATTACCATTCCTTGGGTAATCAACTTACACAGGTTCTGTGTATATATGTAAACAAATATACATTTATATGTAGAGTATATTGATTTCTGCTCCTTGGACTGGTGAGTAGAGCTTAGTTATTGACAAATTATATATGGTTCTTCCTAAAAGTGACTGCCAAAGAGTATTTCCTTTTAGACTAATCCTCTCCTCCCTTCTCCCTTCCCTTTGACCCTCTCTCTCTTCCTCCCTCCCACCCACCTTCCTTTTGCTCCTTTCCTTCCTTTTTTATGAATATAATGTTTCAAAAAACAATCTTTTCACTTTTATTTGGAGTATTTCTTCTGTTTAATCTTCTAAATTATTCTTCTTTGAATTCTTCTTCAAAGCATGGACAACACCAAATATTTCCTTTCTTTAAGTACAGAGAAAAGATCATGTCTTTGATTAATAAGCTACATGCTCACATGTTATTTTCTGCAAATGCTTGTAATTTTAAATACGTCACGTGTGCATATGGGCTGTGTATGCCTTAATAATCTTTTCATTTCTTATATAAGGTTATCATAGTAGCCTTAAAATAGCTTTTTAAAATGAATTTTCTATTCTTCCTTCTCTTGAGCCTTTAAGATTTTAGGAAACTATCTTCTGTGCCTCTGTGCTGGATGGATTGCTATGGATATTGTCTAAAAACTGAGGATAATGGTGGGATACTTGGAGGGAAAGTATGAGTGCTAGCAAGTTATCCTGTGAGGTGAATCACTCATGTTTCCACACTTCACCTTTATCCTCCAGTCTTTCCTCTCTTTAGAGCTTGGTTTAGATTTTCTTTTACCATCCTCATGTCCTATGACCCTGTCATGAAGAAAGGGAGCAGGTAGGACATTTTATTCTGCCAAAATGTGGGAGGTTGACATTTTAAAGTTGTTTTCTATGAGTTTCCATGGAATTAAAAGAAAAAATAAATATGCGAAACATGAAAATTAATGATATTCACAAACCATAATATCCTGTAGTTCTATTGAACATATATGATATGTGAAACTTATTCGAAGTGTCACCAAACTAGTCTTACTCAGCACTTTACACACTAGGTCAGAGTTCTTGAATTTGTCAAGGTAAAGACAGGCTAGATCTCTTAACTACAGCTGCTCGGTGGTGCTGTTTGGCTTTGGGGTGGATTCTTTCAGAACTCATGGCTAGAGTTTCTTCATGTCCATTCTCCACTGCCAGTTCCCTACATTTGGGTGACAACTTGATAGAGGTGAAAAGTAACAGAATTCGCTCAAATACTTTATTTGAAATAGAGAATTACAGACTCAGTTCTGGAAATGGTAACCTAGGAATTATGTTTATTTTTTCTCTGGATTAGAACATAATCTTCTCAGTATTAATTTTCTTCTGGGAATAAAAGATGCATATATCCTACAAGATTGCTTAGCATTAAGTTAGCTTGAGATTCTATCTCTAGGAACCATTGAAGTTTTTTGTTCATTTGTTTGTTTTTAGTTTTCAGGAAACTTCTCTTGGTTAGTGGCACTTTTATGATCAGGAATACATATTGATTAGTGCGCATGTGTGATAGAAAGGGTTAGAAGAAGGTAATCGTAGAATATAAATCTGAAAGATATTCTTGAGGATTTATATTTCTAAAAAGATGAGAGCTGAATGCCAGAATCTGACAAGGCAGAAATGTCAAGAACTTATGTCTAATCCTCATGTCAGGCTGGAAGATAAGCCTCAGATCAAAAGTTTCTCCTGAAGTTTTCTGTATATCTGTGCCAGAGAAGCTTATAAAGTTGGTTTTGAAAAAAGGATTATAATCTTAAAATAATCAATCCTTACTCTGACTTTGGTGCACTAAGGGCTGAGTCCAAGAAATTTTCCAAATTTAAATCTCTCAAATTGCCAAAATTTTAATATAGACTTAATGGAATTTTAGATGTGGAGAGTTTGGCTGATAGGGATTGATTTAGTCATAGATTACTCCAGACTAAAATAAAAAAGAAAGATTACGGCTAAGGTGCCAGCCACGTACACCTAAGGTGGCCGGTTTGAATCCCCACCCCGGGCCCGCCAAACAACAATGATGGCTGCAACCAAAAAATGGCCGGGCATTGTGGCAGGCACCTGTGGTCCCAGCTACTTGGAAGGCGGAGGCAGGAGACTCGCTTGAGCCCAGAAGTTGGAGGTTGCTATGAGCTGTGATGCCATGGCACTCTACCCGGGGGGATAGCTTGAGGCTCCATCTCAAAAAAAAAAAAAAAAAGAAAGATTAAATATTGCATATTCTGAGTATTAAGTAAAAATTATTAGACAATCATAGATAAAACATGGATACTTAATATGTGTTAATAATAAACCAATCTCCACCAATATTTAAGATATCTATGCATTGTTTATATTTTTATTGTGTATGTACCCTGGAAATCTAAACCTTAGTTTTCTATTAAGCTTAGAAAATTCCCCATTGATGTTTCTTTTTTTTTTTTGAGACAGAGCCTCAAGCTATCCCCCTGGGTAGAGTGCCCTGGCATCACAGCCCACAGCAACCTCCAACTCCTGGGCTCAAGGGAGTCTCCTGCCTCCGCCTCCCAAGTAGCTGGGACTACAGATGCCCACCACAACGCCTGGCTATTTTTTGGTTGCAGCCATCATTGTTCTTTGGCAGGCCTGGGCTAGATTCGAACCTGCCACCTTAGGTGTATGTGGCTGGCACCTTAACCACTTGAGCCACAGGTGCTGAACCCCCTATTGATGTTTCATTTTGTTGGTTTTGATGTTTTATTGAGAAACAAAGCATATGCCTCATTGTAATCTCTATTGTCCAGAAAGTGTTACATTTGAAATATTGAATATGGTTGACTTGTGGGACTTTATTTTATAAAACTCTATTGTCTATTGATTTGTGAGCATTTTGTTCCCAAATACTCAACTGTAGATGGAATCCCTGAGATTAATAGTAGTATTCCTTTAAATGGTACTACTATAATTTATTAAGGTTGTTTCTGGTTTTGGAATATTAAAGGCTACAATGAATATATTCTTTTTTTTTTTTCATGGGGTACAGTGTGCTGGCTTTATATACAATTTGAAATATTTTCACCAAACTGGTTAACATAGCCTTCATGGCATTTTCTTAGTTATTATATTAAGACATTTATATTCTGCATTTAGAAAGATTCACATGAACCCTTGTAAGATATTTGTATGGGTATATGTTTCCTTTCTATTTGTTAAATCGTAAGAGTGTAGAAATAGCTAGATTTATGATGCACGTATGCAAAGATCTGCCAATTAAGTGTTCACAAACCATCCTAGAGAAAGCGCTGCATACCTCGCTGCTCAGTATCACTGCAGTCACCTATGAAGTCCTCCCCTTGGGAAGTTATGCACTGATGTCAGTGCCTAGTCCACCCTTCAAAGCAATTTTTGAACTCTTGTTCTGGAATGGCTGTCAAATGGCTATTGATGTCTTGAATGTCATTACAATGTATTCCTTTCAATATTTCCTTTGTCTTTAGGTAAAGAAAAAAGTCACTGGAGGTCTGACCAGGTGAGTAGGGAGGGTGTTACAACACAGTTGTTGACTGGGTAAGACCCTCCCTCAGGACAGTGCCATGGGAGCTGGTACACTGTCGTGAGGCCAGAGCCACCTTTCTCATGCTAACATTTCTCAGTTAAGATTTTCCTATTTCTCTATTGATGTTTAGTTGGTCTGCTATTCTTCTCACAGCCAGCCAATGATTTGGTGCATAATTCAACACATTTTTGCAATTTTTTTTTTTATCAGTTCTGCTCATTTCTGACCACCCTAACCTCTCTTTATCAGTGATACTTTCTCTCTTGCCAGAAAAACATTTAACCACTTGTACACTGCCATTTACTTCATGGCATTTTCCTCATACACTTGGACTAACATCTCCCTGATTTAATTTCTCTCTTGCCAAGTTTAACAAGAAATTTAATGTTCATTTGTTGCTGTAATTCAAGTTCCGACATTCTTGTGATGGCACATAAGTCACACAATAGCAATAATAGATGCCACTCAGCAAGACAGCGTCACATGTCAACATGAACACAGCTGCGAGACACTGATATACCAAGCTTATGAAACCTTGCCAAGGTGTTTGCACAGTGCTGCCATTGAAAGTGCATGGTGGCAAGTTCACAAGCTTAATCATCAGACACAATATTTAATTTTTTAAGAAAAGACCAACTCTTACCCAAACTTCTTATGATATTTTGTATAGGCACAAGCAGTTCATGAGAGTTTCAGTTTCTCCACATCCTTGCCAACACTTAATTTGGTCAACCTTTTACATTTTACCAATTTGGGTAAGTATTTAGTAGCATCTTATGTGGTTTTAATTTGGATTTTTCCCATGACTAATAAAGTTGAGCATCTTTTCATGGATTTACTTCCCATTCCCAAATAACCTTTCCGAATGTTTGCTCACCTGATATTTGAATGCTTGTGTTGAATTTTGAGAGTTGTTCCTGTATATTCTTGGTGCAAGTTCAGTATTAAATACATGTTTGCAAACATTGCATTTATGGTTTATATTTTTCATTTTCTTAACAGTGTCTTATGAAGAGCAGAAGTTTATAATTTTGCTGAAGTCCTGTGTATTCATTTATCCTTTTGTTGATTGTACTTTTACTGATGCATCAAAAAAAATCTATGCTCAATTCAAAATAGCAAAGATTCTCTTTTATATTGTCTTCTAAAACTTTTAGAATTTTAGGTTTTACATTACCTCTGTGATCTTGTTATGAACTGAATTTGCATGTACTTTGAGATATGAATCAAACTTCATTTTTTTGATGCATGAGTCTTTTATCTAGTTCTACTGAGGTATAATTGACTAACAAAGTTGTATATAATTTTAGTGTACAAGGTGATGTTTTGATATAAGTAAATGTCTTAAAATGATTATAATTAAACTAATTAGCATATCTATTGCCTCACTGAGCTGTCATTATTTGTGTGTATATGTGTGGTGAAGACACACAGCAACATCTTTCTTAGTAAATTTCAAATTTACAGTAAATTTTTGTTAACTTAAAGTGTATAAAGTATATATACTACCTATTATAAAATGGGAAATCTCCCATTTCCCTCATCCTTTAGGCAATTTAGCCCATCAGCCTACTCTGTGTTACCAAGAGTCTGACTTTTCTTGTGGGGGTGAGGGGTTCTAAGTGTAAGTGAGATCATGCATATTTATCTTTCTGTGTCTAACTTACTTCATAGTATACTGTCTTCTTGGCTTATTCATACTGTTGCAATTAGCAAGATTTTCTTCATTTTAAAAACTGAATAATATTCTATTATATATTTTCATGTATATACACACAACATTTTCTGTATCTATTCATCTGTTGATGGAAACTTAGATTGGTTTTCGTATCTTGGCTGTTGTGAATAAAGCTGCAGTGAACATGGAAGTATAGAACTCGCTTGAAGAAACTGATTTTATTTCTTTTAATAAATACTCAGAAATGGAATTGCTTGATTATAAAGCAGTTCTATTTTTGATTTTTTTGAGGATTTCCATACTGTTTTCTGTAATGGCTGTAATGAATTTATATTCCCACCATTGGGATACAAAGGTTCTCTTTTCTGCACACTCTTGCCAACATTTGCTATCTTTGGAGTGTTTGGTAATAGCCCTTCTTACAGGCGTGAGGTGGTCAGACCATGGTAGTTTTGACTTGCATTTTTCTAATGATTAGTGATGCTGAACATCTGTTCATATACCTGCTGGCCATGTTGAATGTCTTTTGAAGAATGTGGATTCTGGTCTTTCTTTTTTTTTTTTTTTTCTGTAGTTTTTGGCCGGGGCTGGGTTTGAACCCACCACCTCCAGCATATGGGCCAGCGCCCTACTCCTCTGAGCTACAGGCGCTGCCCAGGATTCTGGTCTTTCACTCATTTTTAAATTAGGCATTAGGCCATTTATTTTTCTTTCTTTTTTGCTTTCTTGCTTTCTTTCTGAGTTGTATAAGTTTCTGTTATATTCTGAATATTAAACCTTTATCAGACACATGGTTCACACATATTTTCTACTGTTGCAGGTTGCCTTTTCATCTTGTTGACTATATTCTTTCGTATGCAGAAACTTTTTAGTTTGATGAAATCTCATTTGTTTAATTTTGCCTTTATTACTTGTGCTTTGTTGTCATATAAAAAAAGTTATTACCCAGACCAATATTGTAAAGATTTTCCTCGATATTTTCTTCTAGGAGTTTCATGGCTTCAGGTCTTAAATTTGTCTTTAATTTATTTTAAATTGATTTTTGTGTAGAGTCTGAGAGAAGAGTTTAATTTCTTTACCTTTTTTCTTTTGCATGTGTATATCCACTTTCCCAACACTATTTGTTTTTAAAGAGTATTTTCCCCATTGTATATTCTTGGCATTTTTGTTAAAAATTAATTTATTCCTAGGCTCTCTATTCTGTTCTGCTGGTCTATGTATCTGTTTTAATGCCAATACTGTGTTGTTTTGATTACTGAAGTTTTATTAGTTCAAGATTGTTTTTGCTTTGCAGGGTCTTTAGTGGTTCTATATGAATTTTAGGATTTTATTTTCAATTTCTGAAAAAAAAAATGATACTGGAATTTTGCTAGGCATTCCAGAGACTGTAGATTGCTTTAGGCAGTATAGACATCTTAAAAATATGTATCTCAATCCATGCACATGATATATATTTCCATTTATTTTTATCTTCTATAATTTATTTTATCTCTGTGTTATAGTTTTTAGTGTATGGATCTTTTACTTACTGATTACATTTATCCTAAGTTTTGTATTCCGTTTGATGCTATCAGAAATGGTAGTTTTTTTCTTGATTTCTTCTTTGGGGAGTTTGATGTCAGTGTATAAAGATGCAATTGATTTTTGTGTGTTGATTTTGTATCCTGAAACTTTACTGAATTTGTTAGTCCAAACCCTTTCTTTGTGGCGTCTTTAGATTTTTCTATGCATGATTATGCCATCTGCAGACAAAAACAAGTTTACTTCTTTCCAATTTGCTACAGAGGTCTATCCAATTATTACAGCACTATTTGAAAAGATTAACTTTTCTCACTGAATTTCTTTTATACGTTGGTAAAAAATCTGCTGTACTTAAAGTCTACTTCTATACTTTATACCCCTTTCCATTGACTTATTTGTCTGTTTTTAAGCCAATACTGGATTGTTTTGGCTACTGCTGCTTTTTAATAAGTCTTAAAACCAGGTAATGTTGGTTTTCCAACATTTTTCCTTTTCAAAGTTGTTTGAATATTCTAGGTCTTTTGAGGACATTTCAAATCTTCTCTCAGGATTTCTAATGTTAATTTAATATAACCATGGCACATTTGTCAAAACAGAGAAATTAACATTCGTTCAATAGGATTCACACATTTTTAAATTAAATTTTACTGATTTTCCATTAATTTTTGTACTAATGGTGGATTCAGATCAAAATATCATGTTGCATTTAGTTATTATGTTTAGGTTTCTCTAATTTGTCACAATTTCTATCTTATTTCTCATGACTTTGATACTTTTAAAGAGTACTTATAAAACATTTTGTCAAATATGGGCTTATTTTCTTAAGAATGGGTTCATGGATTTGGGGGAAGTCTGTGTTTTACATATTGCTGGATTTGACTTGTGAAAATTTTGTTTAAATGTTTAACATTTCTGAGGAACATTGATCTATTGTTTTAAAAAAATCTAGTAATATTTTTATTTGGGTTTGGTATTAGAGTAATGCTTGATTCATAGATTAAGTTAGGAATACATACTTCATTTTAATTTTTTGGAAGAGTTTGTGTAGAATTGGTATTACTTATTTTTTAAATGTTTGAAAGAATCACCAGTGAAGCCATGAGAGTGTAGAATTTTCTTTATGGAAAATTTTAAAATCCAAATGTAGTTTATTTAATAAAAATAGGATTTTTCAGCTTTTCTGTTTCTTGAGTGAGCTTAAGAAGTTTGTATCGTTTAAGAACTATCACCCCCTTTTATCTGAGTTGTCTATCTTTTTGGCATAATGTTACTCATGGTATTATATTATTATCTCTTTTAATACCTATAGTGTCTCTAGTAATGCAACCTCTCTCATTCCTGATATTTGTAATTTGTATCTTTTAAAAAATCCCTGATCTGGGGCTGCACCTGTGGCTAAGTGGCTAGGGTGCCGGCCCCATATAATGAGGGTGGCGAGTTTGACCCGGCCCCAGCCAAACTGCAATGGAGGGATAGCTGGGCATTGTGATGGGCGCCTGTGGTCTCAGCTACTTGGGAGGCGGAGGCAGGAGAATCACCTAGCCCTGGGAGCTGGAGGTTGCTGTGAGCTGTGATGCTATGGCGGTCTACTGAGGGCCACAGAGTGAGACTGTCTCTACAAAAAAAAAAAAAAGAAAAAGAAAAAATTCCCTGATCTGTTTGGCTAAATGTTTTTAATTTTATTCACCTTTAAAAGAAATAATTTTTTTTACCCTTGGTTTTCTGATTTATATCTTATTGATTTCTCCTGTAATCTCTATTATTTTGTTCTAATTCATTTTAATTTAATATTCTCCTCTTTTACTAGTTGCTTGAAGACTAAGCTAATATTGATTTGAGAATTTTCTTCTTTAATATAGTCATTTAATGCTATAAATATATATCTCCCTTATGTTCTGCTTTAGAAGCATCTCACACTTTAATACATTGTATAAAATGTTATATACTGTATATATGAAATATTTTTACACATATTTCATTTGATAATTTATAATTTAATCTCATTGCCAATCCAAGAACATACTATATATGATTTTAATCCACTCAAATTGATGGAGTCTTGTTGTACATATGGTCTTCAATATTTTGATGAGTATTCTATGTCTACTTAAAGGAATACATGCATTTTGGAGTTGAGTATTCCATAATTATCAATTAGCTGAAGTTAGCTGATTTTATTTTTTCCTAATCTTATATACTTATTATTAGACACTTGTTTCTAACCATTCATGAAAAAGAGTCACTACAATTTTTAATTATAATTTTTCTACTTATTAGGATTATGCTTTAAAAAATAAAGCAGAATAAAGTAACAGAAAGATTCACTGCCTGGGAAAGAGAAGTGAAAAATGCAAAAGAACTAGATATAGCAAACTCGTGCCTTTCCTTGAATCCAGGAATTGGCATTTCTTTTCCATGATATTTTTGGGTACCTACTCACATTTGCAATAGGATGGATGCTTGTGTTTTTTTTAATTATGACAGATAATTATACATAAACTATTTACAGTGATCATAAATCCTGCTAAATGTTGCTTTTGAAAAACATTCTTGACCCATATGTATTGAATTACTAAGGAGTGACTTAACTTTTTGAATTTGAATATTTTTTATTACATTAAATCACTATATTCTTAATTAAGGTTTTAATCATTTAATATGCATATACAGATAATTGTTACCCTTTCAAAGGTTATGTCTCTTTTTCCTTCCTGTTTTCTTCTTTACTGCTTGATCCAGGTCTTCCTAAAGCTTGTAGTAGTAGTAGATTGTAATATTCATAGTAGATATGCTCGTCTATTATCAACTAATGGTAGGACTAACTCGTATTTTAGTACCAAATGAATAGCTTGCTTTTGCCTTCAGATTGATGTATTCTATCATTAAATTACTACATTTTTTCATAATGGTTTACTGAGTTTTATGTGGAATAGAGGTTGGATATTTTAAAATTTACTTTTAATTCTTATGGGTACATAATTGTTGTATATAGTTAGAGAGTATATGGATACTTTGACACAGACATATAACGTGAATTAATCAAATCAAGGTATTTGAGACATTCATCACCTCGGGCATTTATTATTTGTTTGTGTTAGGAACATTCCAATTCCATTCTTTTATTTTAAAGTATGTTCTAATTTTTTGTTGATTAAGTTACTCTATTGCGCTATCAAATATTGTTTATTCTTTCTAATTAACTATATTTTTGCAATCCATTAACCATCTACACCCATCTCATCTCCTCCACTACCCTTCCCAACCACATATAAGCCACAGCAAGAGGGATGTGCCCTTCTGAGCTTGGCACATATTGTTTCAAATGGAAGGATTTTATTCTCTTATGGTCCAGTAATATTCTACTGTGTATAATAGCATAATTTCCTTATTTAGTCATTGGTTGATGACACTTTGGTTGATTCCAAATTTTGGCTATTGTAAATAACCTTGTTATAAACATGGGAATGCAGATATATTCTCAGTATACTGAATTCTCTTCTTGTGAATATACACTTAGCTGCGGAAATGCTGAGTCATATGGTAGTTCTGTTTTTAGTCTTAGGAACGTCCATGCTATTCTCAATAGTGGTTGCACTAATTTACATTTCTACCCACAGTGTACAAGGATGGGTTTCCTTTTCTCCACAGTCACACCAGCATTCATTATTGCACAATTTTTGATAAAACCTATATATGTATTAACTGGGATGAGTTGGAACTCTTTATATATTAGAGCTATTAATTCCTTGTCAGTCAGGTAGTTTATAAATATTTTCTCCCATTCTGTGGGTTGTCTCTTCACTTTCTTGATTTCATTTCCTTTGCTGTGCAGACTTTGTTTAGTTTGATATAATCCCATTTGTCCACATTTGCTTTGGTTGTCTGTGGTTTGTTGGTATTACCTAAGTTGGTATTACTCATTGGTCTTTGCCTAGACCAATGTCCTGAAGCATTTCCCCAAAGTTTTGTTTTAGTGATTTCATAGCTTCAGGTCTTAGATTTAAGTCTTTATTCTATTTTGTTTTGGTTTTTGTATGTGGAGAAAGATAAGCATCTAGTTTTATTTTTCTGCATATGGATATTCAGCTTTCCCAGAACTATTTATTGAAAAGACTATTCTTCCCTTTTATATGTTCCATGGGACCTTTGTGAAAATAAGTTCACTGTGGGTGTGTAGGTTTATTTCTGAGTTTTCCATTCTGTTTTATTGATCTATGTGTCTGTTTTTATGGTAGTGCCATGCCATTTTGGTTACTACAGCTCTGTATTATAATTTGAAGTCAAGTGATGTGACTCCTCCAGTTTTGTTGTTTTTCCCCGGGATGACAGGATGTTATGGGTTTTTGTAGTTTC
The DNA here is from genome assembly GCA_963574575.1 of Galagoides demidoff. Lineage (NCBI taxonomy): Eukaryota > Metazoa > Chordata > Mammalia > Primates > Galagidae > Galagoides > Galagoides demidoff. The sequence continues at coordinate 39,354 of CAUYQV010140354.1, forward strand.
ACATAAATGTTAGGATTATGTTTTCATTTTCTGTGAACAATATCATTGATATTTTGATGGGAATTGCATTGATTCTAACTGTAGATTGCTTTGGGTAGAATGAACATCTTAAGAATATTGATTCTTCCAATCCCTGAACGTGAAATATCATTCTATATTTTTGTGTCCTTTTCAACTTTATTCATTGATGTTTTATACTTTTCATTATAGAGATCTTTCACTTGTTTGGTTGAGTTTATTCCTAGGTATTTTATTTTATGTGTAGCTATTGTAAATGAAATTACTTTCTTTGTTTCTTGCTCAGACTCTTTACTCTTGGCTTATAGAAATGCTACTGAATTTTATATGTCGATTTTGTATCCTGCAACTTTATTGAATTTTTAAAATCAGTTCTAATATGTGTGTGTGTGTATTTCTTTTGTCTGATTGCTCTAGCTAGATCTTCCAGTACTATGCTGAATAACAGTGGTGAAAATGAGCATCCTTTTCTTATTCCAGCCCTTAGAGGAAAGGTGTTCAGTTTATCCCCATTCAGTGTGATAATAGCTATGTGTCTATCTTATGTGGATTTTACAGTATTGATGTAATTTTCTTCTATATCCAGTTTTTTTTTGAGTTTTTATGATGAAGTGATGTAGAGTTTTATTAAATGCTTCAGCATCAATTCAAATGGTCATATGCTTTTTGTCCTTTATTCTGTTAATATGATGTATCACACTGATTGATTTGCCTATGTTGAATCATCTTTGCATCCCTGGGATGAATCCTACTTGATCATGATAAATAATCATTTTAATATGTTATTGAATTTGTTTGATAGTATTTCGTTAAGGATTTTTGGGTCTATGTTCATAACGTATATTGCCTTATACGTTTATTTATTTTTTGTTGTTGTGTCTTTTTCTGGCTTTGATATCAGGGTGAAACAGGCCCAAGAAAGTAAGTCTGATAGTATTCAGTCCTCATCAATTTTTTTGTGGAATAATTTAAATAGGATTGGTATTAGTTATTTTCTGAGTGTTTTGTAGAATTCAGCAGTGAAACCACTGGTGCTGCATTTCTTTCTATTGCAGTTTTGAACTCACTACTTGTTATTGGTCTACATAGGTTTTGGATTTCTTCCTGGTTTAGTCTGGCTAGGTTGGGTATGTATAGGAATTTATTTCTTCTGTGAATTCCTTTATTGGTTCATAATTGCTCAGAGTAGTTTCTAATGATCATTTGAATTTCTGCATTATCAGTTGTAATATCTTTTTTTACTTCTCTGATTTCATTTATTTGGTTCTCTCTCTCCCTTTTGTTAGCCTGGCTAAAGCTGTGTCAATTATTTTTGTGTGTTCATAAAATCAACAGTTTTTTCATTTACCTCATGTACTTTCTTGTTAATTTTATTTAATTCTGCTCTAATCTTTACTATTTACTTTTAATACTAATTCTGAACTCATTTGCTCCTGTTTATCTAGTTTCTTAAGGCGCATGATTAGGTTGTTCATTTAAAGCTTTTCTAGGTTTTTTGATGTGAGTACTTATTTCTATACATTTTCTTCTTAGTACTGGTTTTACTATATCCCACAGGTTTTGATATGTTTTACTTTTCTCTTGTTTTGATAAAATTTTAAATTTCTGTCTTAATCTCTTCACTGACCCACTGGTCATTTCAGGAGCATGTTGCTTAATGTCCATGTGTTTTTCTAGTTTCCCATTTTCCTCTTGTAATTGAATTCTAGTTTTATTCCATTGTTGCCAGAGAAAACACTTGATATAGTTTCTTGTATTTAAAAAAAAATTTTAAGACTTGTTTTGTGACATGACATCCAGTCTATCCTTGAGAATGATCCATGAACTGAGAAGAACATTTATTCTGTCATTGTTAGATGAAACTTTCTGTAACTATCTATTAGGTACATTTAGTCTATGGTGCAGATTAAGTCCAATGTTTCTTCATTGTTTTTCTGTCTGGACAATATGTCTAGTACTGAAAATGAAGTTCTGAGGTCACCAATGATTAATATTTTGGACTCTGTCTTTCTCTTTAGCTCTGATAATATTTGTTGCATAATTTTGAGTGTGAGTTTGAATTTTTAAAATGACTATAAAACATTTATAATGATTTCTTAATTATGAATGTAACAAATTATAGTGTACCCTAATAATAAATAATCATTGCTCTGTTTAAATAAGATCAACTTGTTCACATTTCATTATTATTTTATTATACTGTTAAGTTTTTTGCTTTTTTTTTTAGTACTTTTTGTACTAAAATAAGTGACAATTATCAATTACTTCCTTTCTAATTTTAAACTATTATTTTCATGTTTCAATATCTGAATTATGTGTATTAGTTTCATAGGATATATTAATTTTTCTATATTTATCCTAACTTGAAAAAGTTCATGTAACTTCATGAATATCTTTCATTAAGAGTTTGAAAGAGCTCAACTCTAAAAAGAATTTGGGCAAAGAGACTATTATAGTTAATTCTTCCTATTGATATTTATTTTATCCAATTGTTACAGCTTCATTCAAATTATTACCCCTTCTTTAGTTATCTCTAATATTTGTGTACTTTCAAAAAAAACCATAATTCTTTGAAATTGAAGTGCCATTTTCTAACTAAATATGAAAGTTTGAAACAATCAGGAACATTATTTTACTCTGGTTTTTGTCTCAAATAGATTCATGTTCATTCCATTTGTTTTGAGTTTCTTTTTTCATTTCCATATGATAGCAAGAGTTCCACATTGCATTCTTCTTTACCTGCCTTTTTTTTCTTTAAGTTTTCATTACATCTGTGTGCCAGATCTTGGTTCATCCTTTAATGTTTCACCTTTTAGTGCAATTTTGCTTAAACTGTGTCTTTTTAAATTAGTATCAAGTTATATATTTCTATACTTGTATTAAAGTAAAGCAACACATAAAAATACATATAGTGTAAGTGTAAGAGCTTTATTATCAAAAAGTAATTCATCCATGCAATTGTCATTCAGGTCAAGAAACCACCCTTACAAAAGCTGCTTGTTAGTGTTCTCACCTAATTTTATCTCCCCGAGTATATTATCCTAACTATGAACACCATAGTCAGTAGGACCGAACTTTCATACATGAAATTGTGAACTTTTTTTGCATGTGTGATGATTTTCACTCAACACTTTTTTGTGTGTGAAATCTGAGAGTTCTTTTTTGTTTTAAGTTCAAAATATTAAGGGGTTACAGATGTTTTTGACACATGGCTTAAGTAAGGGATATAAATGTGTCCTTCCTTTAAAGAGTGTTCATTGTACCCATTAGGTAGGCTTTTGCTCTTCCCCTCCTTTCAGCTCACTTCACTTAATTTCAAATGACTTTTGTGTTCATGTGTGCCCACTGGTTTATTCCAGTTTATTAGAAAGTATATGTGATGATTGCTTTTCCATTCTTGAGATACTTCACTCAAGATAGTGGTCTACAGTTCTTTCTATATTGTGCAAAAGTCATTCATTCATCCTTTTTTATGGCTGAGTAGTAATCTATGGCATACATATATCACATTTTTTATTAATCCGTTCATGATACCAACTTCTGACAATTTTTCAAGGGTCTAAAGCCAATGACTAATTGACTAATCCAAAATCTGTCATAATCATTCTATTTTTTAAAAATTGTATTATGTGTTTTAGCTTTAAAATTTGAAAAATGAATCCTTGAGAATAATATGTCATGTCACACTATATATTGCCATTAAGAAGCAGCATATCTTTCTTGAATGGTAAATGCTTCTACCAATTATAAAGCCTTTATAATTTATTTTAAAATCCTAAACATTAGTGATGTAGTTACTTAGGAATAAAATGAAAAGAGATCTAGAGATATTCTCTGGAGTGAATGCAAAGAAAAGAATTTGGTGAAGAGAATGAGTGTAGAAGATCAGAGAAGAGAGAAATAATGAACACCAAAGTGTAGTTTCACAAGGGTGTAGTTAATAGTCTCAAACTTATCATACTTTTTAAAAGAATGCAATAATTTGAAGAGTACTAGTGGAAGCTGCTACCTGCACCAATGAAAGCTTGCATGTTCTTAGATACTTTATATATAATCTATTTTTCAGCTCAATAAATTAAATGTTATATTTATCTATTTTACAGATGGTTAACGAGGGTTTAGAAGAGTGGTTCTCAACCTTCCTAATACTGCAACCCTTTAATACAGTTATAAGAGGTTACGACCCACAGGTTGAGAACTACTGGTTTAGAAAGTTTAATTCAAAAGATATTCATAGTGATTTGCTAAGTGGCTGGGATATACATAGTGACTGGGATTTGACATAAAGCCTATGCTCTAATCAGTCACTATAAATTATTTAAGAAAATACCCCTATCAGGATCTCTTCTAAACTCTCTTTATTATTTTGTTGACAGGCTTTAATTCCTCCAGAGGAAAAATCCTTAGGAAACTAAAGAGCAGGCAGAAGATAATTTCAAATGGTGACAAGAATTTTTTTCAATATCATCTACACCTCAATTTTGAGACATTCCATAATATCTGGAAATTAATGGAAAGGTTACAAGATAGAAGTTAGAAACTGTCAACAATTACTTATTTTAAAATATTCATTATCCATGGAGTTTAGTTAAAAGACTCCAATAGTTGCTAAAACATCCCCACAAGCCAACTGTTTTTAAAAAGACCTCTTCCACAGCACAAGATGGTGCCATTAGCATATTATGGTCAACCCTTTGTGCCACTAGATCCCTCTTACCAACAACTGACAACAGCCAATTCATTTACACATCAATACACAAGTGAAAAACTAAATCAACTCAATAACCAACCTGCAGCCAAAGTGCAATCCTACAACAATCACCTTACAGCAACTCCAGTAACCTCTAACAAAACTTTCCAAAGCTACTCACCATTGCCTTCTCCCAAGTCTCAGGACACAATTTCACAGAGATTCTATGATAGGACCCAGAAATCACCATTATCCCACTCCAAAAATCAGGTTACACCTTCACTAGACCTCCACTGGAGAAATTCATTGCTGCCCACTCGCAGAGCCCTGAGTTCACCTTTGTCTCACTCCAAAGCCCCAAAAACATCTTCACCTGAGCTCAAGACATCTTCAGCACTGAAGCCCAATCAAACAGCCTCGAGCTCACAAATACTCGTCCCTAACTCTCAGAGTACATCTTCAAGCCCAGACCTCTGGTGGACATCACCTTCATTGAAGTCTAATCAAAGAACCTCAAGTTCATCATTAACCTCCCTCCAACATGAAGAAAGGCCTTCCCTAAACATTGTCTGGACAGCCTCTCCTTTGGGACTTAATCAGAGACCTCTTAGCTCAACACCACTTCAATCCAAACCTCAGAAAACATCATCTTTGGACTGCCTTTGGACATCTGTATTGGAGCACAATCAAAGATCTTTGAGCTCACCATCACTCAGCACCAAACTTCCAACAAATGACTTCCTTCAGACATCATCTTCACTGGAAACCAATCAAGTGTCTCTGATCTCACCATTACCTAACTCCATACCTCAGAAGACACCTATATTGACCTCTAAGCAAAGTATTCTCAGCTTACCATTGTCTTACCCAAGAACAAGGAAGTCACCATTACCACATTCTGCCCACCAATCTCAGAGTTTACCATTGTTTCAGCTCAAATCTCAGACAGTACTTAGACTTGACCAAAACTCTCAGATTCATGACTCACCAGTCTGTCACTCCAAGTTTCAGAATGCCACTTCACCAAATGACAAACAAAAACCCAAAGACTTACCATCATCATATCCCAAACCCAGTGTCTCAGGTTATACTTTATCAGCCTCCAAACACTGCATCAGAAACATAGCCACTTCAACACTGAGGTCCAGATTCCAGAGTAAAAGCAACTCAGCTTTTTGTGCAAAGGCAGAGTCAAATAAAGAAATCTCATGGATTTTAGGTTATAGGCAGCCGTGCATTGTTAAAGGTGGAACTGTCCCCGATAATGTTGTAAATAAAATTGTGAAATCTATCTCCAAGACAAGAATCCAGAGGGATCTCTGTAGGCAGATTCTCTTTCGAAGAATGAGGGGAAGACCTAATCCTCGTCCTGGTCCACGCCTTTCATCAAATTATATTGTTTGTTTGACTTGTGCTTCCTGCATAAAATCTCAGTGTAGACATCTTACAGGAAGGAAAGATCCTCGTTGTGCAACACTATTTGTCGTACCAACACCTGAGGCCAATTCTGAGGGGAAAATAGAGGTGAACTTAGATTTTATCCTTTCTCTACCAGAGACTTCTTTATCATCTTGTTTTCCATTCCCTATGAAAGAAAATCAGACTGGTGAAGACCCTGAAGACAACTTCGAAGGAATGGAGAAGATACCACACCTTCTCCCCACATCTGAGTCTGATATCATCCAAGGGGCTAATATGAAGAAAAAAAGCTTGACAGCCTCTGAAAACAAAGTTACAAACCAAGAGCCCCAGGCTATTGACTGGCTGCTTTATGTTAAAAAAAGTAGTCATTCTCAACCACAATCCTTGATCCCATCCTCTTCCTCCTCCTCGTCCTCCTCTTCTTCCTCTTCCTCTGCTGCCTCTGCCTCCTCTGTTTCTTCGACTTCCTCCTCTTCTTCCTCTTCCACCTCTCCCTCGTCCCCACCTCTTCCCAAAGATTCTACCCTCCTTCTGGATTGTGAACTCACTAAGGTGCTTAGTTCCCAGCGCTTGCCCCCGGGGGTCTCCTGGCTTGAGTTTATTTGTAGTAAAGATCACCAGCCACTTCCTGAAAAACCAAATCAAAGTCAAACACCACCTCCCCAAACAAAACCTGTGAGGAATAGCATCACAGAAAAACGGACAAAGGGGCCAAACACACCATTGAAAATTTCCCAGACAAAGTCTCAAAGTGAAAAATCTTGATTAAATTAACTTATCTCTTTGAAAGCATTCACCTCTTAGTTCTTTGAGACCTATACTTGATTTTCTATCATGCTTATTAATATTCTTAGCAATAATTCAGTGTGACTGTATTTTAGCTGATGAAGCACCCACATAAAAGGAACTGTTATCCTTGCCTATTTTCTAGTTAAATACTAGATTATAATCTTATAAAAACCAAAACTAAATATCAGGGTTTTGGCCAAATACCTGACTTATAGTAGTCACTATATAATTATTGTGAATGAATTTATCATACTAGGCTGTAGACCAGAAATATCTTATTTGTCTTGCCTTAAATACTATTGAGCTCATTGTTATTTTCTTTCCTCATAAGACATGATAATGATAGTATCTTTAAGTCAACCTATGTTGATTCGTTTCTCTTTCTCTAAATAAACATAAGATCATGTTCAATAGATAAGAAAATATATAGAGATAAATTGTTTCAGTTATGTGGTCCTGGGGAAAATTCTACTACGTCAGTCCCACAATCTGAGATCTAATAATTTATTCAACCTTAGTTAACAAATCTGATGAAAGAATAACTAGCTGCTACAAATAACCTTCATGCTGATTGTGCCAGTATTGTAAGTGTGCATCTGAAGTCACCAATTTAGCATTTCTATCTATAGAAACAATGGGTTAATAAAAAAGTTTTAAAAGTATTTTCGTTCCACTGGGTCTACCAGTAGTGGGAAGAGAAGAGAGTTGCCTTACCTACTCACTAAGTGATGTTCTCTATCCCCATGGTCTAGAAGTAGTATCTCTCACATACATTAATGACTCACAATCCTGCTTCCCTAGTTGACGTCCTTACTGGTCAACAGACTGCATATAGAACTTTTCCAACTGGAACATAATGCCAACTTTCCCAATGCAACATATTCAAGCCAGAATTCATTATCTTTATATTTAAAATTTGTATCTTTACATCTATAATTCTTTGACTTCTGTGTTCTATTTTTCAAGAGAGGCACTAATATTCACCAAGGTGTCATGGTTAACTGTTTTTCTTATTGCTTGCATGTTTCCAAGTCCATGAATTTTAGGGCCTTATTATTAATAAAGTCCAGCCTGCTCTCCCCTCATCCCCACTGCCACTAGCTTAGTTGTTCTTACAGCTATTTGTCACCTAGCTTCTTGTAATAACTTGTAAACATGTACTTTGAATTTAAATATATTTTGAGACACAAACTTGATAATGTCACTGCACTATTTATAACCCTGTAATTATTGTCCATTGTTTTTGGGAGAAATATAAATTTATTTTATAATTCAACTATGATAATCTCTCAAAATTGATTTTTTATTCTTCTCCAGTCTGCTACCAATGCCTCGGTCACACTGATTTCTTTACAATGCATAGAACATGCTGAGGTCTCCCTTATATTCTGTATTTTAAATAAAAAATTCTGCTGTCTAGAAAGACTTTCCATCTATTCATTTTCATTCAGTAGAGCTCTGATTTGTCTTGACATCTTCTGGGAAGTCTTTTCCTGATCCACTTATAAAGGTGTTAGTTGCTTTCATTATCATAAAAGTCTGGTTAATTCTTTGTACTGATCCTAACCACATTAGACTGCAATCATTTCTTATCTGTCTTCACTCATAACATTAAAAACTCATTTTTTTTTAACCTGGTGTTTGGAATAGACTAAAGGCCCCAAAATGTGTATTGATCTTGAATCAATGTTATTGAACTCTTCATCTTTTTAAGGTAATGTTTCATTGGTCTGTATCTTTCCCATAAAATTAATACTGAAGTGTTCTTTGTACCTTTTTCTTAGTGAAAACTTCTATAAAAATGTTCCTGATGACAGCAATCATCTTTGTTTTATTTTGTATGTTAAAAGTGTTTCTAGCATCTCCCTGTTAAATGGATGTTGATGTACAGTGGATCAGTGATGATGAGGAAGAACTAGACGTGATAATGGTGCGGAAGGCTTTTTGTAGCCTCGTTAGAAAACCCTTAACAAGTGTTGTATTTATCTTGACCTGCTCTTCTAGTAAAACATCACTTTTGCAATCATTTACTGAACATCTTTACTAGGTCAAACTTTATGGACACAGGTCCTGTGTCAATTTTGCTCACTATCAACTCCTCAGGAACGTGTGGTACCTGCAGTATACTAAGTACACAATAAATATTTGTTGAATTAAACAGAGGGGTTAAACTGATTTTTGTTGACTAATGCAACTTATATAGTTCATTTTACATTTTTCAGCTTGTTTTTAGACCTTATGTTTTATTTTGGTATCGTTTCACTTCCTTATCTTTTGAACTACGATTTATTTGCTCGTGATTTTTCCACTGTATTGGAATTCTTTAATCTATATTTTCTGATATTTTTATGTGTAAATAAAACTGGATAAAATGTGTAGGAAAAATGTCTACCTCAGTGATACATATTCAAGCCTCTCTCTTCCAGCTTCTATTGAAATACCAGTAGGATTCTAAGACAGGAGAAAACATGTTAACAGTGCCAGAAAAGCCAAGAAATTTATGGCAGATCTTTTATAGATGAGACCATTTTTAAAGAAGGGTTGACTCACAATTCACTGCATTTGAAGAAAGATTATTTGGAATGGAATAGAAAAAGATTAATAGCATTTTATTAATGTTTTTGGCCTCAAATAGAAAGGGCTGAGCATGAGAACAGACTGTATAATAGGAGGGACACAGAAAGTAGCTCCTATGAGTTGTTACATTCGATCAGATGAGTTGATGTAAAATGTTATCACATGGGAATGATAATTTGGCAGTAATGTTAAAATCTTAATAATACACATAACCATTTTCCCAATGATCTTCTTCTTTGGAATTTATTTTAAAGAAATTATTGTGGCTATCTAGTTCTTTGTGCCCTCAATGAACCCCAAATAATAATAATAAAAAAGAAATTATTGTGGCTATGTAGAGTTAAGTAAATAAGTAATCACTGTTGTTTGCTTATAATAGTGAGAAATTCATAAGCAATATAGATGGTCATTTGTAGAATAGCTTTTTAATACTATAATTTACACATACAATGTTTTACTGGTAAAAAAGATTATTATTATTATTTTTATTAAATCACATCTGTGTACATTAATACTATCACAGGACACAGTGTGCTGTTTCTATATACAATTTGAAATACTTTCATCCAACTGGTTAACATGGCCTTCATGTCATTTTCTTAGTTATTGTGTTAAGACATTTATATTCTACATTTAGAGACAGATTCACATGTACCCTTATAGGATGAACCATAGGTGTGATCCCACCAATCACCCTCCCTCCACCCAATATTTTAGGAATCATATTACCTACTTTAGGAAAAAATCTAGTGAGAACCACTGGGCATAGATAATTACTTTGAGCTTGTGTTGAAGAAGAAAGCAAAACAAAGACATGATTGCTAAACTACTATATCCACATTTCAGACAAAAGCATTTAGATAAAAGACAGCAGAGTAAAGGACAGATATATCATTTATGATTTAAGTGATCATGCAGGGATCATGTACAGTTTACATATGATTCTTCCTTGTAAAACATTGAAATTCTCTGTGTGTATGTATTTCCATAAAATATATTTTTTATATGTGAGAAAGATTGAATACTGGGAGTATATAGTGAAATGTTGAACAAAAGTGGTTATTACTGGGGACTAGTTATAATGGGGCATTTAGGGTATGAATTTTTTTCTTTTTTTAAATTTCCAGATCACCAATGAATATTAATTCCATTTATAATCAATAATTTAAAACAAATATTTTAAGGTTGCTCTGAGCTGTGACAATGCACACTCTACAGAGAGCAACAAAGTGAGACTCTGTCTCTAAACAAACAAACAAAACACCCAAATATTTTAAAAGTGAAAACAGATTGAATACTGGGAGTACATAGCAAAATGTTGAATGTTCAGTGGTTGTTACTGCGGACTAGTTTATACTGGAGTATTTAAAGTATGAATAGTTTTTTCTTATTCTCAATTTCCAGATCTCCAGTGAATGTTAATTCTATTCATGATCAATAATTTAAAACAAACTAAAGAATTTTAAAAGTGAAAACAATCATTTGTCTCCTTTATTTTAGATGATATATTCAGCAAATGTTTTTACTCCTTTCCACTTATTGATAATTTGTGGCTTTACAAATCAATAGAGCATACATAATTTTATAATATACACCTTTTTCAAAAGAAATGCACTTGTATTGTTTAGAGACTTTAAAAATATTTAAAGTTTTGTACTTCCTACTTTAATGATAAATACTAGATTTCTTATAGAATTCTTTTATTTATTGGTGCATTTGTTCTATTTATTTTTATTTCAAAATATTATAGTATATAGTATATAATATATAGTATATATAGTATATAATATGTAGTGTATATATAGTGTTTATAATTGGCATATACTATATATAGTATATAAAGTACATATACAGTATATAATAGTATTTATGGTATATAATTTATTTAATTATAATTTATTTCAAAATATGACAAATATGTTTGGTCACATGGATCACTTTTACAATGCTTGAGTCATGGTTATAAGGCTGCCCCTTACTCATATGGTGTTTGTTGTGTCAGTAGCTATTATAAATGAGTCTTTGGTTTGATTCTCAGTTTGACTGCTATTTGTGTATAGTAAGGTTTTTGATTTGTCTAAATTGATTTTGTGCCCTCAGAAATTGTTGAAATTCTTGATCAATTCCAGGAGCCTCATGATGGTATTGAGGTGATACTGGCTTCGTGGAATGAATTGGAATCTTTGGGGTTTTGTAGGTAAAAGGTCACATTGTCAACGAAAAGGCAGTAATTTTATCTCCTTTCCTAATTTTGGTACCCTTAGTTCCTTTCTCTTGCCTGGTTGCTCTGGCTAGGACTACCAACAGTGTGTTGAATAAACGTAGTGACAGTGGGCATCCTTGTCTTGTTGCAGTTCTTACGGGCAATGCTTTCAACTTTCCCGTTCAGTATGATGTTGGCTGTGGGTTTGTCATGTAAAATGTTTACAATCTGCAACATGTTCTTTCTATGTCTGATTTGTTGAGGATTTTAACCATGTAATTGTCTTGAATGTTTTCTCTACATCTATTGGGATAATCATAATCTTTTATTTTTGTTTCAGTTTATGTGTGAATCATATTGATCAGTTTATATATATTAAATCATACCTGTATCCCTAGGATTAAAACTCACCTGGTGATGGTAGACATTTTTTTGATCTCCTGTTGAATTCAGTTTGCTAGTATACTAAAATCGATTTTGTCTAACTAGAAGTAAGACATTTTATATAATTGATTAGGAGTCCTATTAAATAACCACAAATCTGATCGATGTTCCATGTCCAAAAGTATATAAGGATTTTTTTTGAGATGGAGCCTCAAGCTATCCCCCTGGGTAGAGTGCCATGGCATCACAGCTCATAGCAACCTCCAACTCCTGGGCTCAAGTGAGTCTCCTGCCTCCGCCTCCCAAGTAGCTGGGACCATAGGCACCCACCACAATGCCTGGCCATTTTTTGGTTGCAGCCATCATTGTTGTTTGGCGGGCCTGGGCTGGGGATTCAAACCTGCCACCTTAGGTGTACGTGGCTGGCGCCTTAGCCGATTAAGCCACAGGCGCCGAGCCTATAAGGATATTTTTAAATGGTTTTATAAATCTTCTGTAA
>CAUYQV010140357.1:0-32161 GCA_963574575.1 Galagoides demidoff
ATCACAGCTCATAGCAACCTCCAACTCCTGGGCTCAAGCGAGTCTCCTGCCTCCGCCTCCCAAGTAGCTGGGACCACAGGCGCCCGCTACAATGCCCGGCCATTTTTTGGTTGCAGCCATCATTGTTGTTTGGCGGGCCCAGGCTGGGGATTCGAACCCGCCACCTTAGGTGTACGTGGCTGGCGCCTTAGCCAATTGAGCCACAGGAGCCGAGCCTCTATCTCTTTTTGATACCCAATTTGCTACACATAGAAAGCATATTATTTGTTGAACCTCAACATCTGTCATCTACAATTATATAAAATTGAGAGGTGTATTTGCAGTCAACTTTCTAAAAATTGTATTCATCTTTACATTCTTGTAATTTTAGCAAAAATTACAGATTTCCCCAAAATATAAATGTCTGGTGCTTAAATACAGGTAGTTAAATCAAAGTACATGAACAAGTCAATGATCAAGCAATGGGCTTTTCCATAGTATTAAATAGATACCTAATTCTCTCCTTAGCCTAAAAAAGGTAATATAACCTATTGTCATCTTTAATAATGTTTAATATTTTCCAGAGTATATTATGGTAGCACTGTTCATGTTTTTGTAGTTAAAACAGAGTGAGCGTTTTCTTTAAAGTGATCCCATTTGATGGAACATATGTTGGCTTAAAAAATGCATGGTAAACATTCTAAGATTTGACAAAATGGTCAATTATTATCTACAATACTTATATATTGCTTGAAGTATTTTATTTTGGAATCATATTGACAGATTCATAATATAGCCGTCAAATTTGTCTTAATTAAATCTTAAACACCATGTACTATGTACAAATATGAAATATGTACTTTTTTCTGAGAAATGTACTTAAATGTTTTATGCAATTTATGTAGCTCAATCACTGCATTAACCTCCAAAACACTAGAAATTAAAAATATCTCTTTCTGTAAAGATGCAATATATGTTACATTGCAGATAAATCAAAGAGATTAGAATGAAGTCAACATGGCCCAGTAAGATACACGTAGGCAACAGTGAAGAGTCAGGACCTCAACAGCCATGCTGGAATATCACCAGTCTTCCGGTGCCCACAATGTCTCCTCCCTCACAGAAATACTGAGAACAACTGGTCACACAGAGCTTTACAACTCAGACTTGCCAATGATGGTCCATCCTACAAAAATTAAATTAAATTAGAAAAACAAAACACACATAAATCTATTGCCCTGACTAAATACAAGACACAGTGTTAGGGATGAACAGGAACGGCAACACGAGAACAGCACAGACCTTGATAACAAACACTCACCATCTAATGTGTAGCAAAGGGAATGGGGAATGAGGTAAATGCAAAAATAGGTAATAAAGAGCAATCGTAATTGTAAAACAAGAAGCACAAGAGATTGTAAAGTTCCAGCAGAGGGATAGTTCATATATGTTTACTTGTGTTTAAACATATTCAAATGTTTTCTGCATCTCTCTTTTTTTTTTAAATTATTCTTTGGAACTTTGATTGGATTTAACTCAAACATGTTAGAAAATATGTTTTGTTTCTTAACTTATTTTTCAAATTTCTTATTACTTAAGTGCCCCAGATGTCTATGTATCTACAGTTAAGTGTAGAGTTGCTGTTACTTTAGATAATTTATTTATAATGTAATTCTGTTCATTAATTTTCTCTTCAACTCTGTCTAATCCATTTTCAAACCTATTCATGGAATTTTTTATTTCAAATATGAATTCTTTATTATTATTAATTAATCATTTCAAATAAATAAATGTATTTCAAATATGTCCTTTAAAGAGCTTCTATTTGTTATTTGGTAATGTAGCTTTTCCAATTTTACATTGTATAAGACCTAACAGTTTATAGTTTTATAAAATGTAAAGATGGAAACATCTCCAATAACAGATAATTTGCAAACTGTGTCTAAAATTCTAATATTCAGATCTCTGCAGTTCTGTGTCAGCTGTCTCTGTTATCCTGCTCTCTCACATTGTATCTTCCTAATTATCTTGTGGTTCTTGACTGTGAACTGGTCATTTTTCTGGAAACAGAAAATAAGCATCTCACATTCAATAGAATTCTTTGAAGGCTGGGATAAAGGGTTTGTTTGTTTGTTTTTTCCAGAGTGATACACATTTGTCTCTTTCAGTAACCTGAGCTGTACTCACAGTCAGAGAGTTCTTTAAATCAGTTTTTAAATTACTCAAGTCTTTAAGAATATGACTGGAGATCTGCTTGAATCTTAGCTTGTAATTACAAGTTATTAGAGCAATTTTATATATTTGTTTCAACACCAAGTAAGATTTAGGAGAAGGAGCATGTAGGACATATTGTAACTCTTTATTACATTTATTTTTCTCTTCTGAGCAAGTTCTGGTTTTATTTTTTACAGTGTGTGTAAGACATTACACATGCACACCTCCCTCTGTGTGTGTCTGCATATTATACCTTTGAGCAGGGTGTGTGCGTGAAAGATGTTTTTCTTTAGTGAAAGAAGTTATTCCTCAAAAATTTGTAAATGAATGCTGTAGCAATGGTAAGCCATTGTAAGGTAAAAAATAGCATTCAGCTTTGCTCTTAGAAAGATAATTGCCAGTAGTGTGAAAAATAATAAGACTGACAAGGGGAAACCATATTAGATTAGAAAGGTATATAACAAGCCATTAAGCCTGAATTAAAGCTATAGTGGTTAAAACAAAGAAGAAGGAGTTTATAAAAGAATCGTGCTTGGAGCAGCATAGCTTCCCGAGAAGAATTTTATCAATGAAAATAATTCATCAACACTATCCTTTATTATTCCTATCTCGTGCAGTGAAGGAACTCCGTAAAAAGTGTGAATGATTGAGAAAGCCATTTGCTCACACTCAGGTATTTATAACCCTAAGAAAAAAAATTCTGTACAGTTGATTATATTATTTATACATTTAGATCTGAAAGTTCCTGGATATGGCCATGTTTTCAAGAAAATCAAAGTTTATTACTTGTAAGATTTAAATAAAAAGTGCAGGTTGTGAATTTATGTCTTGTGATTATGATATTTATTGGTGTATAATCTCATAGAAAAGACTTCTAAGAATTTGCATTACAGGATTATGGAGGCTGAGAGCTCCTAAGACTGAAATCATGATGCGATAGACACAGGAGAGATGATGGTATAGTTCTAATCTGAAATCCAAAAACTGACAGAGCTGGAGACTACCAGAAAGAGCCAATATTTCGGTTTAAGTCTAAGGGTAAGAAAAGACCAATGTCCTAGCTCACAAGTCAGGCAGGAAGCATTTCCTTTCATTTGCAGGAGGGTCAGCCTTTTCTGTTCTCTTCAGCCCTTCAACTGATTGGATGGGGGTTCCCACATCAGGGAGGGCAAACTGCTTTATTGTGCCTAGCCTAGTTATTCAATTATCAATCTCTTTCCAAACACCCTCACAGACAAACCGCCAGTAATGTTTGACAAAATATCTGAGCCCCTCGTGGTCCAATCAATTCAACACATAAAATTAACCATCTTGCATCCTTTGTAAATCTCAGTTCAAAATTTTGAGCGAGATGTTTGTGTGTGCATGTGAATACGTATAGGTACATGCATATATAGTTATGTCATATTTAGATTTATATTACTTCCACACATTAAGGGTAAGCTTCCCGTCTACAGTAAATTCTAACCATTTGGGGCATATGACTGTTTTGAGTAAAACACACAGTTCAGTGATAGAGTCATCGGCCACAGAGATCTGCATGTTATAGAAAATAAGCTTTACACTAGCATCGCAAGTGCTAAATCATACTACATCTTCTGGTAGTATTTTTATTCTCAAGCAATTTTGTCTGCATCCTAGAAATTTCACCATATTCAGCCTTTTTCTCTTTAAAGAGTAATACACTTGGTACACAGAGAGATACATCACCCAAATCCCCTTCAGAAAAAGACTTGCCTGTGGTCCTGGTGTGCTTTCCACTTGCATCTCCAGCTGTCAGTTCTTCTGTCATCTTCCTCAGCAACAGACCACCCGGTTGAGGTCATGCCCTTTCCCCAGCAGCCCACAGCCAATGACTGACCTCTAGGGGGCGCCATAGTCCAGTCAGGTTGACTCCCTGAGGGGCAAGTAGGTCCAGCCATATTGTTCCCCAGAGGTGCCTAAGCACCTAGTAAAGGTTTTGCTGGGCTGGCCTCAAAGTTTGACTTTTCTCTCTGCCTAATCTTCCTGCTGGTTCCTGCCTTCTCCAGCTGCTAATCCCTGATAAATATCCTTCACATCAAACTCTCCTCAATTTCTGCTTGTAAAGCCCACAACTTTTGACCACATAAAAATTTAAAGTGGGTAAATGGTTATAAAATGGGGAAAGAAATGGTGTATTTTTGATATGATTTCCTTGTCTAATGTGAGGGAGATGATTACTTTTGAAAGCCCACATCATGCTTTCAATGCTTATTTCTTCAACACTGCACAATTTGGTATAATCTTAATCAGCCTCTGCAGCCCTAGGTGCAAATTTGAGAGTTATATTACAGACAGAGTCACTATTGTTTCAACCTTTTCTCCAGTGAGTCAGAATAAATGGCAGATGGGTACAACCCCTATGGCAGTCAAGTTGGCACTGCTGGTACGCAGGGTATTATCTTCTTTGAAATTCTTACAAGAAGATCAAAGGTAGCTTAGATCTTCATCTTAAACCATCGATTATGAGTCAACCAGGGTTGGCCCAAGACAAATATCTGATGTGTGGTTAGTCATATGGTGAGTCAGCGTTCTAGTCAAGGACAGAGTTAATCAGTTGGGGTTACTTACTCACCATGCCAAACTTTGAAATGCTCCCTCCAGTGAGAGTACATATGCATTCTTTTGGCATATTTGGTTTTGCTTGTATATCATTATGTTTCTCCTCCCACTACCGCAAAACAAAGATATTAATTGCAGTTAAAAATAAAGTTATAAACATCTGGCAAGCTGAAATTGAGCACAGTCATCAAAGTGATGTCTGCCTGTGCATTTTTTCAGGGAGAATAGGTCTTTCATAGCTGGGAAAGGAAAGAAACAAGGAGAGGAACCGGCTAACTTTTAACCACGCAATATGAAACCTATTCAGACTTTCTTGGTTAACTAGTACTAATGTAACCAAAGAGACATCTGTTCAAAATTTGATATTCCAAGAGCATTTATTGAGGACCTACTATGTGCCTGTACTCACTTTAATAATATAAATGGCAGTGGATCAGACAGACATGTTTTTATTGGCAAGAAGTTTACTTTCTAGCAAGGAGTAATTTTTTTTCTAGTAAGGGCTACTTATATCAATAGCAAGATAAGTACCTAAAAACACAAGGCCATAATAAAAAAGAAAAAAGACAACCTTAGTTACTTTTCCTGTGATTTATTCTGGAGTGACATTTCTCTTTTGACCCTGACTTTGTCAGGTTAGTATAGGAACTTGCTGCTGAGTACATTGTCAGCAACAGTCACAGAGTACCTAATTTATTTTCTTTTTTTTTTTTTTTTTTTTTTGGTTAACTGAGCTTAACAGTGCTGTACCCATTCAATTGGAAAGAAGTGCTTTTATTAAATAAAATACTGAGTTGGAGGAAGGCAAATAGACTTAGCCAAGGTTTCTAAATTAATGTAACATTTGTATAATAATATTTAAAAGCAATTGCCTAGACCATTTTTTTTTTGCAAATTAACTAGCAGATAAATCATCAGAGTGATATTTGTTCAATTTTTAAATCATATTATTTTGTCAATGGTGTAAAGAGCTTAGAGAACAAAACTCAAGGAATCATGGCCTCCACAAACCGCAGAATATAATGAGTTCTGAAAGTGTCAGTTTTGGGCAGATATTGGGGTCCTCATTTTATTGTGTCCTATGCATCTCTTTCATGTCACTTATTACAATTAGAATTAATCATACTCAATTATTCATGGAGAAGCACCATGTTTAAGTGGCTAGGCGCATGGACTCTGAAGCTAGTCTGTGAGGGGATCATTCCTGCTTCCACCACTGACTAGCAGTTTGGTTTTAAAGTAATATAAAATCCTCTAGAATTTTTATAACTGAATTAGTTAATATTTGTAAGGTACTTAGACCAGTGCTTGCTATATAGCAAGAATTATATAACTATTTGTGAAATAAATAAAAAATAAAAAGTTTCCTTTCCTACTAGTGAAAGAAGTAGGAAATGTTTCTCTCTTAATTACTGATAATATTCTTATTGTCTGTAATTATAGCTGTAAGTTGAGTTGTTCAATAAATTATTATTTAATGAATGAATGAGTGGATGAAAGTTTTGAGGCCATAATTGGGGAAAAGATTGATACACGATCATAAGTTATGGTTCTACAACTCATCAATCGAATAACAGGGTTAGTGCAACTACTGATTCACCACCCATCTCTGGTTGTGACACAAACATCATTTCATTTGTAAAGTACTTCTGACATTACACCAGCCTAGAAATGTAGGTATCAAATCTCTACCTCACAGATTAAGCAAGTGAAGTTTGATGATGGTTACGTAATTTATCAAAAGTTTGGGCACAACCTAGGATCAAATCCAGGTCCTTCTGAGGCCAAAGTTCGTGTTCTTCCTTGTTGCACAGTCTTACACCAAGAGTGTGTTTGCTGACATCGGGTGGGGAAGGCTGCAGTGCAGGAAGGGAACATTATGGGGGTTTAAGAACACAGTATCTCAGGATGTGTTATATAAGGATTTGTTTTTCAGAAGATATCTCTCCTGGTTTTACTTACAGGCAGGTGTTAAGCACCGTGACTGTAGCAATATTCCACATTACATACTGAGATTGTTAACTGACGTCAATTTATTACAAAACTAAAGCCTATGTCTGGGGTCAATGTAGTTCAGTCTGTAAAATATACTTAAGCAGGCTATTAGTATTTTAAAGTACAGGATTAACAACAGATTCTTATGAAATATTTTACTGGTGATGAATTAAAGAGAAGACCAATTTCATTTGACGCAGCACAAATGCAATAAAATGAGTCAAAAATCGTTATACCCTTCCTCATAAACCATAATGTATAAGCCATAAGCCCAGGACTATGAACTTGGAAAGTGAAGGAGAATGAATAGAAGACTCTGAAAGTGATGCAAAGGTACCCAAGGAATCCTGGGTTGGGGTTAGGAATTCACAGTGCCTGCACAAATCAGGTACCAGCATTTCGTGATGTTTCTTATCTGTTCTTCCTGAATTAAGCCTTGTGCAATGACTTCGTTTTCCAGAGGTGTCTAATGATTGGACTGCCGTATGGTGCACTGAGCTGAGGGTGATGATAAGTACGGTGCAGCAGCATCACAAAGAATTGTCTTGAAAAGCGCAAGAGATCTGTTCTGATTTCTAACCAAGACCCAGGGCATAGAGATGCAGAAAGATTTTGAAAAAAATCCATATGTTAGCCTACAGTGGCCTGATTGACTCATTACTTTGACTCTTTATCATTTTGAAAACTATCTCCAAGAAAAACACCGTATTTGTCTGACCACACCTGGAGATTTAATGCATTCTTCTCTGCTTAAAAGCATGGCTTTGAATTCCTTTTTTGGTCATTATCACTTACCCAAATCTAAAACAAAGCAGAGATACCAAGGGGGGAGGCAAAACCATATGCCCCCTGGCTTTTGTCCTATTTATGACCAGATCCACTTTTTGTCTTATTTGTGAAAGTGAAAGAGGCTGCTTAGAAGTCAGATTCTATTTCAAGCAAGCACACAAGCAAAAACAGACAACCAGATGAACCCTAACTCACAATTGTATCAAAAGGCAGCAACGCCGTCTCTCACAGTAAGATGAGTATATACTTAAGCCTTCTGGAAAGTCCTTTGAACCAACAAAAGAACGTGTAAGCTCTGTGTGACTGAATAATGTGGCCGGGATGGAATGTTGTGGCAATATAAATGACAGAGGGACGCACTGCATTTCATCTCCTGCCGCACCGCAGAGGGCTGCGGATTGAGAGTGGGAATCACTGCCAGCCACCCCAGCCCTGCAGTTCTGACACCCTGGAATCGCTGTCTGGATTTATAACCTCCCTCTCCATCCACCACGCTTCCTCTTAGGAGCACTTTATTCTACACGTTTCACTATAAAATATTAAGTCACAGCACAATTAATTTCGCCTTGAGAATTTCACAACGTCCTTTGAGATCACAATAACCCTGAGGATATTGGGCAACGGGCAGTGGGAACTTCTTGCCTAAGTTACAACTTTGTGAAAGAAAGTGGGTGAAAGTGGGGGAATTGATCTTGCTTTAAAAAAAGTTAAGTGAGATAGAGAAGTGACTAGGAAATCTGGTAAAACTTTCTACCGCTCCAGTTATCACATTAATGTTCACATCTTTTCAAAATATTTTTCTGGGCGGTATCTTCCACTTGCCTTAAGTAAAAGATTATATACTCTTGTGTGTTTTTCTCTGGGACGAGCCTTCCGTATGCTAATCTGGCTCATCCTTGTTAATTTTAAATGGTATAAATAAGCAAATACATGACTCAATAAATGGAACGCGTAAGGAGAAATCAGTGTTGGCTTGCCAACCGAGTCCTACATTTTAATTAAAAAGCATCTCTCCCATACCATCAATAAGTTTTCAAGTGACCTGCCATGACTAGCTCTAATCACACACAGTCATTCACTCTTTCGTAATAAATTGGCAGATTATGCTAATATAAGAAAGGGAGGCCATCCATTTCACGTGTGCCAGACAAGCTGTGCCATTGATTTTATTATTTATGATGTGCACTCAGAAGACGAAGATGGCTAAGGAGAGAGTTTCATAAACAGAATGAAATGTTACAGGAGGATAATCGATTAAATTAGTGGACAAATAAGTGGGGCAAAACGTTGCAAAATATTACACTGTCTTACTGGTTAAACACTCAGGGTTCAGTGTCACATTATATATGTATGATTCTATATACAAAAAGCCCTGTGGTAATAGCGGCTACATGTTAATTCTTAAGACCAGTTAATTGTCATTTTCTTATGAATGCAAAGCCAAAAAGTCATAAAGATTCCGTTTATTTGGACTCAGAATATCTTTTCTTCAAGAAATTAAGAAAAAACATAAATAGTGCACTATTAATTGCACCAATGAAGGTTTAAAAATTACTATAGGGTTTCCTGTGTTTTGTTACTCTCTGATGTTCTTCTATGGAAAAATCGTTTGGGTTAGTGCAGAGTCTTACAGAAAATGAGAGTTTTTAATGGTAGTGGGAATTGAGGGGCATATAGAAAAAATCTGGGGTAAACTTGGCATGAGATGACATAAGAATATAGCTAAATGTACATAGTTAAGTACACACTATATCTTACATTTATAGCCCAAACTAGTTTTTTTATGTTAAAATATTAGATTTTTTTTTGTTCTGAAGTACAGTTTCAGTATTTTAATGCTTTTGTCAAATTCCTTTTTACACAGAGGAAAACCTTAAATAAAACAAGACAAATATACTGATGCTATGTTATTTTATGAGTCTGAGCACAAATCATCAATTCATCTATAGGTTTTGGTCGTGATCTAAAAACAAAAATGTACCAAAAAAAGCAAAATAGGTTAAATATTTTAAAACTTAAACTTGTGTTCACCAATCTTTACCTCGTGTAAAGTTAATGCCCACACATATATGCGTACGTATATAAGTGTGTCCATTAACACCTAAACAAAAGGCAATACGTACCCAAAATATAACAGCTCATCAATTCCTTCTAGAGATGTCTGAAAATTTTTATTATATTTATTTTTATCGTATTCGATAAGTGCTTGTCTTATAACACTAAGGAAACCAGTGGTGCCAATAAGGGGGCTGCTACTGGGGGTTTTGTTTGGCTACTACATTTTGTTTGCAATCACTGTATAGTCAGCCACCATTCTAACAGACTAAAAAGACAACGTTTATTTATAACAAAGGATCTTATTTGGGTGATTTCAAAACCCTGAAGTGTTATTTCTTCCCAATTATTATAGTTCAGTTAATGTTGAGTTGATCTAATTTTCATACGCTATCCACATAAAATGACTCCATAATCAATATTTTATAAACATAATCTCTAGATAAGTCTTTAAAATAAGCCAATCACTGGTTGTTTTTCAGGTAAAACTGAAATTTTAAAAAACATTCTGAAATAGTAAAATAAGACCACTTAAAAATAGTCTTTTTTTGAACTTTTTCTTTCTAAGTTTTTTGCCAGGGCTGGATTTGAATTCACCCCCTCCATCATATGGGGCCAGAGTCCTACTCCTTTGAGCCACAGGCCCTGCTCCAAAAGGAGTCTAACTTTTTAAAAGACTCTTTTACTGAATATTTATGAAACTTGAGTGTTAAATCATTTTTTTGCAAGCAGAGTATCCACTCACATTCCGGGATATTCTTTCTTGCTGTGGTTTTAATATCCCTATAATCTTCGAAAACAAATTAATTTCAAATGTGAAGTGTTGTTTTGCATACGCAAACCTATGGGATTTAGCAGGGATAAGGATGGGCGGTGTTGCTCCATCCATCATCAAGTTGATTTCCTCAACTTCTTTTTTTATAAGTAAAACAACAGTTATCAATAAAATATAAGTCAACAATACTGTACCTGTAATAATTACCAGGTAGATTTATATCCCCAGTAACAGCCCCTGATTGGCTCCACTGGTTTCCTAGTGGGCACACGTGTGCTCCTGGATCAAAGGACTTTCTGTAGAGGAATCATTATTAAGTGTTTTACAAAAGCACTTTTCCTGTTCAGAGTTAGTCCATCAAAATGCATTCTGGCAGTGCACTACTCTTTAATGCTTTAAACAACCTCCTCCAGATGCATCTAAAACTGAAAATTAAGTTTGGCTTTCTCTCTTCTTTTTTTTTTTTTTAACCTCTAAAAAAATAAATAATATTACTAACCAGTCTGAAATATCATCCTTTAGGAAATATGCAGCATTAACATAATTCTCCAGTGCAAAAAGTACAAAGAAGACTAAAAAAATAAGGGCAAAGGGGAGCCATCATTTGCTCCAAGCCTTGCATTATGTTGAACTTTGGTGGAATGGATCCAAGGGGGAATTAAATCCAAATGTTTCCTGGTTTCTTCCATCTTAATAGCCTCATATTTCCTTCCACTTCATCTCATCCACAGTTTTCACATTTAAAATTGTCATCTCTGAAAACATGGAACGTATTTATGGCTTGTCTGTTTCCTGATGCATCCTCCAGTCTATTGCATTATCATAGTACTAGACAAAAAAAGGGGGATTTCAGATTTATATATACAGAAATTTAAATTAGGGAGGGAATGTGACTTTATCATGGCAGCTTGACAATAAATCTCTCTGACTCTGAAACATCTGACAATATTTTTTAAGCTATTTTTCCTTACCTTCATAATAGTTCTACCTGTTAAATTACAGAAACCAATCAAGTAGTCCAAGTTCATGGACAAAAACAGGATAAAAACACACAAATATAATAGAAGAAAATAATATATCTATAATGATTTTTTAAAAATGTAAAGATTGTTTCTATAGCTAATAACCATGTTATTTACACTGTGTCCTTTAAACACTCCACAATATGATAAGATGAGGATTAAGATGATGCTTGATCCTCAGAGGTTTACAATGGCTGACAGACAAGGAGGGATTGATTTGAAGTCTCAAAATACAGGCTGGTTCTGTTGAACCAGGTCCCTGTCCATCCTACCTACCTGTGTTGGATGGGGATCTTACTTTTGGTAGTAAGACACCATTCTCACGTACAAGAATTCTTCCCAAAGCACTCAGACGGTCCATTACTGAGGAGGCAAGTAAGAAAATAATTGTTACTTCTCAATGGGGAAAAAACTTCATTCCAAGTTACAGTCCCTTCTTGAAAGGTGCCGAAAGCGGTTGACACAAGGGGACAGGTAGAGGGGAGAGCTGATATCAAGACAGAAGAAAGAGGAGGATGAGAATAACGGAGCCAATCAGTTGGTTTCTTGCTCACCTGACTGTTAAGTCCCCTCCTACCTGGCCTAAGGTAGCACAGCTCTGAAGTAATAGAATTAAATTCAAACAAGAGGAGTCCCCAAATCACACTTTTCATTTCTTCTTTAAGCAGTCCCCACAAATATTATGCACAATGCTTTTGCAAAAGGAGCAATGACGAAGACGGACGAGGAAGGGGAAAAGGAGGAGTGGGCATGACGTACCTTTACAACCTTCTCTGCACAGCTGCTCAGGGTTAGACTCCATCCGGTGGCATTTTCTGATTCTGCCACCCTTATTTTGATTACCTAGCTCTCAGGAAGCTTTCTGTATAAAAAAAAAAGAAAAGAAAGAAAGAAAAAGAAGTCATAAAGAAAGGAGGAAGGAGAGGAGAACAGAAAACAGAGGAAGGAGGAGGCAGAGGAAAAGGAGGCAGAACAGGAGAAAAGTGAGCGCCCTCTGTACATACACAGCCACCTCCCGAAACGGGCAGAGGAGGTTTGCAGGGTAGAGACACTGAATTGGTTCTTCCCTCTCAAATTCAAATGTCAGTGTCATGGCTAACTCTTGTGTACCAGCTTTGTTTTACAGGGATGAGCCAGCCAGGAAATAAAATTTAGGAGAAACAAAGCTTTGTGATGCTCCTTTGCACCAACAGCTGCAGCAGGGGTCTTAACAGTCAGGTGAGCAAGAAACCAACTGATTGGCTCCATTATTCTCATCCTCTTTCTCCTGTCTTGATATCAGCTCTCCCCCTACCTGTCCCCTTGTGTCAACCACTTTCGGCACCTTTCAAGAAGGGACTGTGACTTGGAATGAAGTTTTTTCCCCATTGAGAAGTAACAATTATTTTCTTACTTGCCTCCTCAGTAATGGACCGTCTGAGTGCTTTGGGAAGAATTCTTGCACATGAGAATGGTGTCTTACTACCAAAAGTAAGATCCCCATTCAACACAGGTAGGTAGGATGGACAGGCACCTGGTTCAACAGAACCAGCTCATATTTTGAGACTTTAAATCAATCCCTCCTTGCTGTCAGCCATTGTTCAGGAGAATAAAGACTTCAGCAGTTGAATTTTTGCAGCAGAATTCTGTTATAGTCGTGTAGGAGTTCAAAGACTCGGAGAAACTACACCCCATTAAATATGTGGGGAAAAAATAGAGACTTGTTCTTTTACAGGTGAATTGTCCCATTGCATCTTACTTTTGAAGAGTACCCACCCAAAGCAATATATTTAGTGGTTTGCTAAATGATTAAAATAGGAACATTATATGAATGTTAATTGAAACATAGTTTTTCCCAAGGAGTAATATATGTGTTAGTCTAGTCGTCTGTCACATGGTCTGAATAGAAATTTTCATCTCTATCTTGACAGTTCCTTTATTGACATAACATTTTCTCAGAGACCCTGTTATAAGAGACACAGCTCTTTAGAGATATACAGACTGTAACAGATATAGCTCCTCTCTAAACATTACTATTTTTGTCATTCTGAAAAAATACGTAAACCTGTATATGAATCTTAATCTCTATTTTTTAACAAAATTGTGTTTATAACAAAACTTGAGGAATCCGTATAAAACAAAGATAATTAAATAGGGAAAACTGCATGTTCGCATCCCAAATTTCCTTTAGGGGATATTTCCAACTGTATTCTAGGTTTTGCCAGTGCTAGAAACGATATTATTCTTTTGTTGTGGAGCAGTGGCCTCTGTGTGTAACTACATCTCCCTTCCCATTTCATGGATTGTGACAAAGTTTTCCATCAGTTCCGAAACTACTTAACTTCAAAGGTCTGCTGGAAATCTCAGCACTTCCTTAAATATCCAGGAAACCGCTCTGTATCTGAGTAGCCCTTTCATTGCAGGAAGGCAGGGGGTGAATGGCGTTCTGATTAGATCTAAAGAGACCTGCCATGTCCCACAGGCCTTGTTGGAGGAGGGTGTGTTACAGATGTTGGGCTGGGGCCCTGGGTTGAGTTTATCAGCCCTCATAGTCTTCCTTTCTCTTCTGAGAAGAAGGCTCCAGATGGTATATATTAACGTGTATTTGTAATACTTTTGGCACGAGGTAGTGGCAAGATAAGAAAATGTGAAGTAAACAGGAATGAAAAACAAGTTACCAGTGAAACAAAACGGGGAGCATTTAAGTTTCTCAGTGAGGGACTTGAGAGAATTAGATGTAAAAAGGCCAATTCATGTGCACTTTTGTCTCTCAGATGGAGAAAGAGAGATTTCATAAGACCCATTCTGCTACTTTTTCTAGTAAAGTTGTTCAAAGATCATTATTTTCTAAGTTGGCAAACTTAATCTGGTAAATTTTGCAGATACATAGTTTCATTATTTCTGGTCTTGATCATTTTCTGATTCTTTCTCATCATTTTTATTTCTGTAATTTGTGTGACATAGCTTAGCCCCAAGCATGTGTGTATAACATGCTGAATTGCCAGGCAATTGCTGAAGATCTATCTAGCTCTCAGACCTGAGCATAGAGTTACTCATTTCTGGTCATGAACTTTTTTTTTTTTTTTTTTTGAGACATTCTCACTCCGTTGCCCTGGGTAGAGTGTCATGGCATCACAGCTCACAGAATCACCAAACTACTGGGCTCAAGAGATCCTCTTGCCTCAGCCTCCCAAGTATCCGAAACTACAGGTGCCTACCACCATGCCTGGCTAGTTTTTCTATTTTTTGTAGAGATGGGGTCTTGTTCTTGCTCAGGCTGGTCTGGAACTACTGAGCTCAGGCAATCCACCCACCTCGAACTCCCAGAGTGCCAGGATTATAGGCATTAGTCATCATGCCTGGCTGATCATGGACCTTTAAGGCAGTTAGCGTTGACCTCAGTTCCATGGAAACTTACTGTCCTCCTTGGAAGCCATACTGATAGGAGTCAAATTCAGTTATCAGAAGCACTTTGCAAGAATTATTCAATTTACTGAACACAAACATGATTCATGTCTTTCCCTGCCTTCTGTAAAACTCAAAAATTTGCAAATTTTGTCGTCATATTTTCTCTCCTTTTCTCTCTCTGGACATTTATTCAGCTTGAAATACCACAGTCCAGCTTATTGACAGACAATTCTCTGTGTGTCTTTTGCACTTCTGTACCCCTTCTGAGCAGAGACACAGATTGTTTCTGATCCACACTACCCTTTTAGATGTGTTTGTACAGCAAATAGCCTAGAAAGCTAGAAATAATATTTCCCTCTGGAGCAAAGCAAATAATATTTCCGTCGGGGTTCTTTTTAACATAACCCGCTCCTTGTACAGGCATCATATGGCCTTGTATCATACCACTCTGTGTGAATTAGGGCTTAAGGAATGGGCAGAAGAAAACTCTGATGCTCCCGTTATTGCTGTTTCTTTGACTAATAAACTGTCCTTTGTCTCTGACCTCAGAGCCTTGTGTTTTCTGTCAGCATCTGTGAAAGTAGAGATAAATAATTTGTCAAGTTTGCAAATAAGGCAAAATTTTAGACTTTTAATAGTTCCTGATCCAGCTTCAATTCTTTTTTTTCCTTATAAGCTTCCTTGGTTCATCTCAGTGTGAATATTAAATATGATAGTATTTTTAATAAGGATGTGGCCCACTAATTCCAAAATCTTACCTTGAAATAAAGCTCCCCCCTAGCACGTGCTAAATAAACAAGCTATTTGAGCTGTCTCCAAGAAAATCTCATTCACAGATATGGATTTGGACATGAGAATCTATTTTTTTAAACAGGGCTCTAGATAATTATTATCTCTGGGAAGATAATGTATCGGACACATGCATCATCACTTTGGGTAAACAGTGAACACTCAATAAATTACAGCTATTTTTGGAGTCTTCAACAGCTCCTCAATAAGCACTAAAACTTTTCCCCAACCTCACATAGAAAAGATTAGAAAAAAGAAAGGTGTCAAAATATCAGTTTCGGGCAGCACCTGTAGCTAAAAAGGGTAGGGCCCATATGCCAGGGTGATGGGTTCAAACCCAGCTCCAGGCCAAAAAAATAGGGATAAATCAGTTTCATTTCTGATAAAGATCAGATTAGAGAACATAGTTTTGGTCTGCTGCCCAAAAGTGTAAACCTGCTAATTAAATATCTAGATTAATTAGATTAACCATTTTGGTCTGAGGCAGAATTGAATTAGCACAAAGCTTCCAATATGGAATGTTTTCATCTAGGTAAAGTTAAAAGATAGCATAGAACACTTTGAAAGTTTTAGTGTGAGTTTTGACTTGTAATGTGGAGAATGATAAAAAATATGGGCAAAAATGAGGATTATGAATTAATAAAGAAGGAAATAAAACCAATCTGGTAACAGCCAATATTTGCCTTTTGTGCTGATAAGTATTTAAGTTTTTAAATTTTCTCTTCAAATGCTCTTATTACTCAGAACAGGTAAAAACACATAGTTAAAATACGTTACAGATAAAATTGAAATTTCCAGCTCTAAAATCCTACTGCAATATTACTAAAGCAGGATGGATGGTGGGTAGACTGAAGGCGGGAGAGCCATAGAAAAGTGGTAAAGGTTGGTTCCTTAATGGATATGAAAAAAACAGATCCTATAGTGAGGCTCAGTCAGGAGTGTGAAAACAAAACAATTTGATTTTAGAAAAATTTGATTTTCATCGCTTTTTCCTCCCCTGTGGAGACAGACTCTCACTCTGTTGCCCCAGGCTACCCTGCCTATCTCACAGCAACCTCAAATTCCTGGTTTCAAGCCATCCTCCTGCCTCTGCCTCCAAGTATAGGTACCTGGCTATTTTTTCAATAAAGATGGGGTCTTGTTCTTAATCAGGCTGGTCTTGAACTCCTGAGCTCAGAGGATCCTCCCACCTCAGCCTCCCAGAGTGCTGGGTTTACATGTGTGAGTCACCACATCTGGCCCATCCTTTTTCATTTTGATCCATTGTGATCTCAGCAAACCTCGACCTGAATCTTGCATTGAAAGGTTTTATAATTTAGTGAAGGATGCCAGCCAATATAAGACTACAACAAACTTGGTCATTGTCATCCCAGAGTTGGACATTAAGTAGATAGTAAGTGCCATGAAGAATAATCATTTATTCAAACATGGGAGAGAAGAGTTAAGAATCAGGAGCAGCTTTTCCAGAAATAGTTATCAGGGATTAGCAAGTTACCCAAAACACAAGATCCTCAAGATCCTGTTCTAATACAGAATCGATATCCTTTAATACTTAATAATAATGCAGTATAATTTTACAAAATCAGAAACAAAGACAAACATTAAGTTAGATTCCTACAAGTCCCCAGAAGCATCTCCTAATCCCATCATTGTTAGCTTTAACATTTGGTACGGGTTTTGCCGAACTATTTTTCTAGGCAATAGTGCACCTTAACTGAGACCGACCGTGTAGATGGCACGACCATACATTTGGGTATTAATAAACCTTCTCAGGCTCTTTAAGTTCTCCACAAACCATCAGTCATTATCAAATGGACAGAATCTCTGCAAGTTATTGTTCATTAATTCATTTATTCAACCAACTTTGCACGCTGACAGGGACCAGGTGCCAAGCTGGCTACTCAGAGAACAGGACCCAGTTCTAGGAAGGGCTCACTCAGTAAATTAGGGGATAATCCTTCTCGAGAAGGAAAAGCCGATAAGTTCCAGCATCTGCAGAATAAGTTCCAGGAGATATTAGAGTTCATACCAAGGAAAAGGCTTACTATGGTTGCAAACTTCCCAGAATTGAGCATTTAAAAATAGAAAGTGTGTGAGTACACTCTCTTAGCAAGACAGTCTATAATTTTATTGTCTCTGTTTGTGGGATGAAACTTCCCTCACTATTTCCATGACTAACATCTCTTTTAAGTCTCAGCTCCCATGCCTCGCCCTCCTCAGGCCCTTAGTAATCATCCTGTTTAAAGAGGCACCTGCTAAGCAAATAAATCACTCTATAATGTCATTCTATTTATTTCCTTCAGAGGATTAATTACAATCTGACTGCATTTATTTGTTTACTATCTACTAAGCTATGCCACTGGAATAGAAACCATTGAGAGTAGGGGCCTGATTTGTTTTCTTCACACCTCTATGCCTAACACTTAAAAACTCAGACATAGTAATCACTTGATGCACAATTAGTTAATAAACACAATATAATTATAAACACAATAAACTACTCACAGTCTCAATGTCTGCCCCAGCAGGTATGACAGCAGTTACATAACTTTAGATGCTGTAAGCTGCAAAATTCTGAAACCCAAGCTAAGTGGTTTAAACAGTTCCAGGCCTGTATTATTTTACAAGTTCAGGGGTTAGAATGCACCACAGTGCACCTCACAGCTCAGTGACGTCAGTTAGGAAGCTGGTTCATTCCACCTGTCAGTTTAGGCATATTTAGGAAGTGGCCGCTTCCACAGGCCAGCTCATCTTGTGTTTGCAAGATTCTGTGGCAGTTCTGGGTTATCATATGCATGTGAAAACACACAGAGTGACTCCTGACATCCACGAATGCTTTTCCTGGATGACACTTCTCAACAAAGCTTAGTGTTCAAATTTTGTTCCACATCTACAGAGAGAAACAGGATGATGACAACTGGTTTGCAACAAAGATTTTCAAACTCTTTGATTGAGACCCTCAATAGAAATGTTTTACATTGATACCCAGTCCATCAGTATACAGAATTAAAAAATATACTCTAATCTATATATAATGTTCTGATTTCCCATTCTGTGTAATTTGAAAAAGAGCAATGTCATCCACTAATTTTATGAGCTACTAATGGTTGGCATAGCACTGTCCTAGTGCAATTAGAATCTGTTTCTAAAGCTAAACTTTGAATAAAATGAGGAAAGAGTAGATGTCCAAAGCCAGGAGAAAAGAAGGAAACTGGCCTTAGCAGAGGCAAATATCATTGGTTAAATTTTCATGTAGTCATTTTTAATTTATATTGTTGATTGGAATTTTTATATTACATTGTTATTTGATACAGTTAATATTAATTGCAAGCGAGGTTCTAAATATATACAGCTATCAAAGACAATATGTTAAGAATCAAATTAATTTCTTAATTTAGAGCCACGTCCAAAGGAAAAGTATATAAGGGTTTGTTTTGTTCATTGTTTGTTTGTTTGTTTATTTATTTAGAAGAGTTTACTTGGTGGGAGAAAGTACAACTTAAATATTGGGCCCCCCCAGAACATGAGGTAAGTGTGGGTACTTCCTGGTGTCTTTGAAAGTTCTCATGAACTGCTTTTCCCGGGAGGTATCTGAATCCCTTCCAGCTGGCTCTCTTGCTGACAATGAGGTGGCCTGCACTCATGTTCGCTGTCCAAGGTATGCTGTGAGCTCACCAAAGTACCACAGGGAAGGCGGAGAAGGGCCACGTCCCTAATGTCTCTCAAATACACAAACTCAAGTCTTCCTGGCAGTTTCTCTGAGCTAAGCGGCATCCTGAAATCCACTCTTTCAATCTCTCCAGTTTACTTCTTCGTTTTCTTCGAATAATATCTATTTTTCAAAAGAATCCCATTGTTTTTCTATTAACAATAGACATTTTTAATTCAATTACAATATTGTCTTATGTACCTCCTGGGACATAGAGTCAAACTGTGCTACAACATCGGATTTTGGGATAACCAAATATTACCACTTTCAATCGACGACCTTTTATTTGATTTTAATCATTTCTGTGAAGCGTATGCCAAACTATATTATACAACTACCCACCTTAATAACATATGCTGAGGAGCTAAACTTTTGTTGATCTAAGACAATTAGTAGAGACATTAATTTCTACTTTAACATAGAAATCTTGCATACATTCCACAAACATAAAAGGTAAATAAAATAAGAAAGTGGAGGCAGCCGTCGGCACCGAAACCTGTGGGGAGGGAAGGAGGAAGGTAAAGAGAGGACAAAGACGCTACAGGGGGAGTTTCCAGGACTGGTGCTGCGGAAGGGCAGCTGGGATTTCTCAATTTCTCCCACTCTGTCTCCATTCTCAAGCCATGTATGTTCGTGGTCTATTTACAGACATGTGTTCATCATTTTCTTGCCCCTGCAGTGTAAGATGGGTAAGCTGAGGCATGATGTGGTTCAATGATAACATCTCAGAGCTAGTGACAGATCGGGAATTCGTATCAGTGCCCTGTATCCAAACCCACTTTCTGTGACCTCGCATGTTCCCTGTGATTCAGGGCTAAGAATAGTCCTGACAGCCCAGAAAGCGCCCTCCGGCCCACGTGATCTCCAGGCTGGGAAGAGCCAGGCTCACCTTCAGAGGAATGTGGCTGTGCACCAGCCATTTCAGGGTCACTCAGCAGGGTTATTTTTGCTATTCTTCTGGCCTTTTCTCCCTGGCCGTGGCCCAGAACACCAGGCTTCGTCATCGTTTTGTGCTGCACGGAACAGCCCATTGACCTTAATACTCAAAACCACAGCTGCACAAGTGACCTGCCACCCTCAACCTAAGGCTCCATGAGGTCTGTTTCCTCTGTGCCTTCCACATGAGGCTAAAGAAGGCCCCGTTACAAATGCACTCAGCTTTTAAGAAAAGTAAACTCCATAAGCTACAAAACAAGCTCTATCAGAGCTCAAGAAAGCAATGGGTCAAACAGTCTGAAATGGGTGGCCCAATTTCCCAAAAAGGAAATAGATCTACCCTAGTAAATCCAGCCCTGGGGAGCAAGGGAACATGCTCTTCTCATCACCTCCATTCTACGGCGCCAACAATTTGAGCTTTGCATTGTTCCCTTATTTCATCAGAAGAGACTTTAGCAAACACAGATAGAACTAAAATAGTTCCTCTTTCAGGATCATACAGAATAATGTAATAGTGAGAACAGGAATAGACCTCACGTCAGAGTCACAAGGTCACGATGGCACAGCTTTACCAGCCCCCACCAGGCACAGCAAATTCTCCATCACAGACATTTCCTGTCGTATGATGTTTCTTTTATAGTTGGAGAAAAGCATTTGAGATTGGAAACCCTGAATTTTAATTTTGTCTCTATCACTTGCAATTGTCAACCTAAACAATAGAGCCTCTGAAAAGAAAGTGATATTTATTCAGAAATGGGCATCTCAATGGGAAAATGTCTGCTGTTGTAACAAACTATGAGCATTCTCA
This sequence comes from Galagoides demidoff, assembly GCA_963574575.1. NCBI lineage: Eukaryota > Metazoa > Chordata > Mammalia > Primates > Galagidae > Galagoides > Galagoides demidoff. Next base: position 21,042 of record CAUYQV010140357.1, read on the forward strand.
AGGAGGTAAAGGAAGGTTTTTAAAGGAACAATAAACAGAATTACAGAACTGTTTTTAGATAATTATCTTTGGCTATTAGGACCAATACCAAGGTGGTGTCAGCCCAAAGTTGGACAGGCAGTTGCGGGGCAGATGGTCTAGCAGAAGGTGATTCTTTGGGTTTTTTGTTTGTTTGTTTGTTTGTTTGGGTGTGTGTGTGTTGTGGTTCTTTTGATAAGGTTGCAATGGCCTGTATGCAAGGTTTAGTTTATTCAGAGTCTGCCGTGATACTTTTTGTTACCAGGCGTTCACACATGAGAGGAATCTCTCCTTCACCTTCTCCAGCTCTATTTGTCAGGAATTGTGGCACAAGTGACTCCATCTTGATTCTGACAATGTTCACATCAACTACCTAGCCTTTGGAAAATCAATTATCTTTCTTGGCCTTTCAGTATCTTTATCACAAGATGAGAAAGCAGAGAGTTCTCACAAGGTGTTCCAGGATGTCCCTTCTGGCTCTGAATTTTTTTTAGGGGGGGGGTCTATATGTAACCCCATTAAGGCTTACCACCCTGCAAATGGAAGTGGAGTCAGATACACATGAACCCTGCAGTTACACAGGGTTAGAAGCCTCCACCTGTGGAACCGGGGTCCTCAGCACCCGTATTAATTTCTCCCAAATCAGCTGCAGCTCTTTCTGGATAAGGCAGTAGAGTAAGCACGATGGGGATCTCTCCTGATTTCCTCTAGTTGTTTTTGCTCTTCAATGTGTGGACCTGTAGTTTCTGAGGGCTTTGCCTCTAAGGGTTCACACCTGCAACTTTCCTCAGGGCCTACACTGTCAATTGTCTGTGGAGCTGTTTTACCTGCTCACCAAGTACCCAGAGCCACTGAGACAATGGCTGACGTGACAAAGTAGCCAGGGACTCCCAGCCAAATTCCCTGGCCTTGGGCTCCTTGCCTGAGATCTCCTTTTTGTCTTGCGTCTCTCACACTGGGATATTTCACCTCTGCTTGGGAAACCCCCTTCTGCTCCTTTGAGCCGGCCTTCCTCAAGATGTTCGCTGCCTGCCAGCCACTCCGGGGATGTGCCTGCCGGGACGCGGCTGGAGGGGACCTCATTGTGCACAATGCTCTCTGGTCAGCCTCCCAGGGCACCCCCAAACTGCAAATATGCAAGATGCCAGGAGGTCACAACCCCCCCCCCCCGCAGGGTCCCCCCACACCACCAGACTCATAGTGTGTGCTTCTCCAAAAGGAGGAGGTGTGTTTCTCTCCAGCTGTGCCTCGCCCAGAGCTGACTTCATGGAACTCTGTGTCCTTCAGAGCCTCTGACACAGCCCACACCTGGCTCTTAACTGTGGCCTTTGTCACGGTCAAGCCGAGTGCCTGAGATGAGGCAGGTAAAAGGAACCTCATCCTGATTCCTCCATCTCTCCCTCTCACATGTCAAGTTTTACAATAGATTTCTAGAGAGCTACTGGCATCATGTTCAGCTTGAATTCATGCTGCTGCATTTGGAATCATTTACTACATAGAGATAGGTCAGAATGGAAAATCCAGGGCTTTGCGGTCTCTGCCATCACTACACCAATTGACTTGACAAAAAGGGTCCAACCAAAACCAGAACCACTTCATTTGGTTAGCTACATTAAAAAAACCCTAATAAAAAGTAATGAGTAACTTATTTTTATAGATTTTACCTAGAATTCCCATCCAGGTGTTCAGTTCCCTCTTTATTACCTTCTCCAAGAATCCTTGAAATAATAGTATTGGTTAATTTTCATATTTTTTATTTGACATCCATCAGCAAGTATGTCCTTAATTTCTGCAGAGAAGGAGGAACTTGATTAATCTCATAGCGAAAACATACCAATGGTGCTGTTTGTTCTGAGAGTCCTCAGCAGACAGAAGACATCTGAGTCAGTGGAGCAAAATCTAGATTCTAAACAGGTTTGATAAAAAGTGGCATGCACAGAAGACATGATTTAATGTCTCTATACCTGAGCCTCTTTTTAAATAAGTCGCTCTACAGAGAGATAAAGAATCACTATATTCATCTCCTGACTTTATGTGCATTCATCATATGAGATTGGCTTCCTTATTTAAATCAATAACATCGTATCAGTTCCTACCACTCCTCTTACTTTGTCTTTCTACATCTAAAATAATGATGTATGTCAAAGTTTATTACCCACGCAATGGAATAGAAAATTACAATTTTTATTTCCAGATTTCCATTGACTCCTGAGTGAACTGGATTCGACATTTCATCAGCAGGAACCCATCTCATTCTTTATGCTCCATCCTGAAGGAACTGGGTTTTAGGTATTCTGATTAAAAAACAAGTTTTCCCTCCGAAAAGTATGGTTTCTATTTTAATCGAATTTATAATCTAAGAAAACCGCATGGAAGCAGACAGAACAACCATTGTTTGAACACACAACACACTTTCTTAAGACTTTCTTCATATGGCTTTCATAAAATCTTCCTTTGGTAGTAACTTTTAAGGAGAAAAAAAAAAGTAGCAAGAACAAGATTAAATCAAAATGCCCCAAATACTACAGGCAGAGTGACGCTGGAGAAGTTGTCAAGCCCAGAAAAACATCTGTGTGTAAACACTGAGTTTGGTAGAAAACCATAAGGTGTTCACAGAGTTCTGTGAAATGCCATCCTTGAACCCCAAGTTAAGAACCCCAATGTGAGTGTTTTCCAGAAACTGTCACAAAATGTTAAATGGAGCCAAAATAGATGATTTACCCAAACTGTGTGACCTCCCCCTCCCTTTCTCCTTTTCTTCCCCTCCATATATCCTTGTCCCTACACAATCTCTCTCTCTCTCTCTCTCTGTCTTTCTGTCTCTCTCTCCCACTGCCCCCTCTCTCTCCTCCCTTTCTCCCTGTCTCTCTTTGTGTCGGTCTCTCACTCTCTCCCCCTTCCTCCCTCCCTGTCTCTCTTTGTGTCTGTCTCCTCTCTCTCTGCCTTTCCCTCCATGTCTCTCTCTGTCTTTTCCTCTCTGTCTCTCTCCCCCCTCCCCTCTCTCCCCCTTCCTCTCTCCCTGTCTCTCTTTGGGTCTGTCTGAATGTCTCTCTCTCCCTGTCTCTTTGCGTCTGTCTGTCTCTCTCCCTCCCTTCCTCTCTTTCTCCTCTTGTCCTCTGTGAGGGAGTCTGCATTGCTCTTCCCCATCATTCAGGCCCTCGCAGGGCAGAGGGGAAAGAGACAGTGTAGAGATGGCTCGTTTGTGCTTTAACTCCTAGGCCTGTAAGTGCCACGAGTCATTCCCACACCTGCTGCCCTTCTTGAGAATCACCCATAGGCAATGTCCAAGTGTTTATTAGTTATCTGTTGCTGTGAAAAGTAATTCTGCAAATGTAGTGGCTAAAGTAACAAACACTTGGTATGCTGTGCTTGCCGCGTGTCTGGAGCATGGCTGTGGCTCCGCTGGATGCCTGTGGCCCCAGGTCTGCTGCAGGTTTCCCCTAGAGCTGCAGGGGGCCCTTCCAAGCTCACTTTCCTGTCTTATCTGCAGGCCTTGCTTCCTCAAGGGTGCAGATTGCTCCTGGCCACACAGACCTGTGTCCTGGGCAGCTCATGCCTTGGCAGCATCCTTCATAACAAGCTGGCAAGAGAATGAGAGAGGAAACTCCAAACAGAAGTCACCGTTTTTTTCCTATACTAACCTCAGTAGTTTGTTCCCATCTCTGTTGCCGTATCTTATCCATTTGGAGCAAGTCCCAGGTGGAACCTATCCCCGCAGGCGTATTTCCTGTAGCATCTATCATATAAAAATGCATAAGCAAACATCTCTACACTTGCTAGGGATGGAAGAAGGTGGCTAGAGGTCTCATTTCTGTTTCAAAATGGAAGAGGGAAAGAGCAGTTTGATTCAAGGAGCTAAGGTGGCTGAGAGCTTCATTCACCTATGTTCAAGAAGCACAGGTGGCTTAGCTCCCTGGCTTCTCACAGCTTGGGTTCATTTCAGTGACACCTGTATATTAGCTTACCCTGCCTGAGGGACCTTATTAAGCTCCTACAAATAACAAATACTAAGAACTTACTCATTTAGCTGGTTAGTAGTCATCTCCTTTGTAGCTGATCTGGATTTTTCTTTTCATCATAATTCCATTGAATAGACCCTTGGTTTATTCTTAGCAGCCACATATGAATGTTCTAGCAACCAGGCATTTTCTTCTAGAACTAACTTTCCACCTATTGCGCTGGTTCTTGGGGTCAGCCCCCCTCTTGCCCTTCCGGGATTTTGTGGGATACACAGAGATGTGCACAAGAACCCCAGCCCCATGCCTTCTCTCCACCGCCTGCTGCCAGAGTCCTTTCCCATCTTCTCTATTGCCTCATTCCTGGAGCTTTCACAATTACCTGGCATGTCTAACTGGGGCCGCTTATCTCCAAGTACTAACCACCCTCTTTTTTTGTCTATTCCACTGGAACCTCGATCTTTGTTCTGTTACTTCCCCTCTTTCACATTCTTCTGGGACAGGGAGACCTTTTTGAATTTATGGTTCTCAGATAGAACGCCCCAAGAGGAAAAGAATGAAAACATCCGTTCATCATGTCCCCAAAGCAGGTGGTTTTGCCCAATTTCAATACATGTGTCGAAATTCTAATTTTACATGTCCAACTAAAATCTGTTCTGCTTCCTCCAAGGTAAAGAGTTTCCTGGTTTGCCTGGCTGCGCGGGGCCTCTGATTCTCCTCACATCTTGATAGCCGGGTGTGGCCACACCTCCAAGTCCTCACTGATGGAGAATGACCAGAAGTGCATCGTACGGCTTCTTCTTCACTCACTTTCACTTACTTAGAAAACGCTTGCTCTGGAAACACTCCTCATAGTTTTTTCCTGCTAGCTGAGAATGAGAACAAGACGGGTTCTCTGGAAGCTACCTGTTGAAGACCACAGATTCCCCAGCTGTTCAGGACACCACTACTCGAAACTGTAATCACCTTTTTTCTCCGTGCCATGAAAGGACACAAAATAAACTTGTATTTTGTTGAACCATTACCTTTAGTTAATTAATAAAAATTAATTTTAAAATTATATTAGATTATTTTAAAAAACAGATCTGAATATTGTCTGATTCTTCTAAGGTTTAAATAGTGATGGAAGGCCAAATACGTTTAAATAGGAAATAATTAAGACACTAGGTATACTAGAAATCAGTCAAACTCCTGTCTGTCTTGCTACTTGCCCCTCTTTGGTGCTCTTTCTTAAGCAGAAGGGGGGTCTTAGGTGACCTCCAGACACACTTCATCTCTTGAAGCAAATTGTGGCTTGCAATCAACTTGACTTTCAAGATAATGATTGATCACTTCCCAATTGGCAAGACCGACTACATGCTGACAAGAGAACCAGGTCATTTGGTAGAGGGATCTGCCTGACCATATTGCGTTCCCATGGTCAGATAGTGTATAAGATTCACAGCAGACACCGGATCAAACTGAAGAAGCAAATGTCTAAGGCACAAAGCTATCGGAGGCAGTTGTTTCTTTAAAATTTTTAATGATATTTTGAAAATGATGTTCCTAGGGAAACTACAAGGAACTTCTGTACTAATGGTTTTCAGTCTGTTTAGGGCCACAGGCTGCCCTGGGAACACTGATGAAACGTTGGATCCCTTTCCCAGGAAACTCCCGAACACGGCTGATTTTGTGTACAATGTGAGATGATTCACAAACACCCAGCAGCACGGGCACATGCATGGATCACAGGTTAAGAACATACTTTTACAGCAGAAACGTCAAAAAACAAATCAATTTCTTCCTGCAATCACAACTGTATCAAATTACCACTTCCTGTGTAATTTATTTGCAAGTAAAAGCTGAGCCCAATGCTGAGAAACCTGAAGGAGTACACGAGTCCTTGTCACCGAGCAGCCCACAGTCCAGGGGAGAAAACAGACCTGATGATCGATCTTCCCAGCAAAACATGGCACAATGGATTTGTGGGCAGCGTGCAGGCAACAGAGGAGAGATTCAGATTTCTATCCAAGGGAACTCAGGCAAGGTTTCTTTTTACATGCGTAGTGTTGGAGGAAGATCTAAGAAACAGAGTGACCAGGGCTGCAGCAGGAGTACTTCCAAATCTTTATTTGTGCATGGCAATAATAATTTTTATGTGTTTATCTGATAGTGATCTCATATATGTTTATTCCTCACAATTCAAGTGACTTGTTCTCATTACCCACCAAGGGAGCGGGGCCGGAGGCCACCAGCCGTCTGCAACACTGCTAACCACCATGCTCGGCCAGCCATGGACCCAGTGTCTTGTCTTAGAACAGTGAGGACAGCAATATTATGCACCCACTGGTTAGGCTATTCAAGTAAGATGTTTTATGGATGAGGCATTTTAATCCACAACAACACAGTGGCCTATTTTCTTCACCAAATTTTGTAAGTGAGGCATACAGTGTTTAAATCAGCGGTTCAAAGCCAAACGGTCACGAGAGGGAAGGCCCATGTGTGCACACACACCAGCCTTTCGACAACCAGTGTGCTGTCATGTCTAAGACACTCCCTGGCTTCCCAGCACCCGAGCAGGGCGAGCAGACACCATCTGGAGTCCATGACTCGCGTGAGAATCAGAATGGCTGCACCAAGCACAGACCCGGAATTTGGATCCACATCTGTATTGTGCAACTTAAACCAACTCGAGACACAGTCATTTCCCCAATTTAAGAAGAATCTAACTTTCCATTCCCATCCTCCTCCAGCAAATAGAAATGGAAATAAGAGGTGGGGAAGAGACGAAGTTAACCTAGCTGATTAGATAAAAATTCATATTGAATATAAGATGAATCAATGGAAGTTGCAAATTGTAAATTGAAAAAATCAGTTTCCAGAATTAAGCAATGAAATAAAATATTTTAAAATCTGCACAATTTTTTTTCTGCATAAACTGCATAAAATCTCTATAATACATACATCTAATATTTGGGGAATGGTGTCAGGTTCTATTAAAATGATGACATAGCTAAATAAGGAATGAATGATGCAGAATAAAATATTGGTCATGCAGATTTTTCTCTTTTAAATTTGTACTCTCAGACCAACCAAACTATTCCTTCCAATGTCCCTGTGCAGGCTCAGAGTTATCATGGAAATTCTAAGATTTCCACCTATCAAAACAACCACCTCATGAGAAATACTTCTGGACTTCCACTCATTTAACCACGGTTTTGGTTTTAGACCAAACACCCTATGCCCACACTGTTAAATGTACATTAACACTAGAAATGAGGAAATAAACATTAGTTAATCCAGTAGTTTCCCACTGACAGACAGATCATCCTGGTACACATAGAAATACACATTTCAAAGGCTCATGGCACACTTCCTCCCTGATCCAGGTTCCTTGTTTATTACCACATGAATATGTCTCTGTATATTTTTAGGACAACGTGTTATCCTAGACTGATCACATGTTCACAGATTGCCAGGAGCCTGTGAAAGGCTTTCTGCTCCCTGAGATTGGCAGCATCCTGTCTGCTCCCGGGTACCTACCTGTGCAGAGTAAACTGCCACTTGGAGACGGATGGTCTGATCAAGCAGGAGAGAGACACGGTCTGCAACACTGGGAGAGCTTTGCTCTAGTAGGCGGTGGGAGAGGAATGGACAAGTCCACCTCAGCATGAAAACAAGATGAAAATAGAAAATGTCAGTGCTGCAGTCACTCCTTTTGATTTTGGCCGTATCTCAGGACCGTGTGAGCAAGGGAACGTTCCAAAGAACACAAAAACTCCCCGTTCTTCCTGCGATGAGTGGGGCTTTCCTGTTCAAACCACATGATAACGTTGCAGGAGATAATTTGACAAACTCGAGGACTTGGTGCCCCATATATTTCCCTTTGTATTAGAGAATAAAAGGAAGTAATGCCTTCACTAGAGGTTGTTTGTCAAATTATAAACAAAACCCTTTTAAAGTGTTTTATACTCTGGGTGGTTCATGATCTCATTTTCATTCAATCACTAAAATTAAGGCCAAATTAATTTTTTTCTTTTGAATTAGAAAAATTAAAGCCCTTTTGTCTTCTTTACTGTGGTTTAGCACCTTCTATGGGGTGAGAAAAATATTAGCTACACTGGAATTTGTTTACTTTTCCCATGTGAACTGCTACCCCTGGGCACTGTTCTCCAGAATATTTCTTACTTTTATAGCTCTAATGTACACGCTTATGCTTATAAAATAGGCATGTTAATTGGATTTTTGAAATACAAAAGCACTTGATGGAAACCAGCCCAGTTTCAAAGAGGTCTCTGTTATATTTAATCATGAATCTTCTGTTCTTCCAATTTCACACCCAGGTCACTAACTTGTCTAAATTTGGATTATCTAACTGAGGTAATCTGTTAATGGCTGCAAAAACAAATCAAACATCAAAAAATATATATTTGCTTTGGTAATAGGTCATTATGAGTGAATGGGTACTGTTGAAATAATTTATACTCAATGACATGTTATTTCTTACATTATCCAATAGCATTATTCTTGTCAACAAGATGCTATTAAAATTTTAGATTTGGCCAGTAACCGATCTCCTAAAACAGTCCTGGCACACACAGTAAGCAGCTCTGGGAACTGCTGGAATCTCCGCCACACCAGTCATCTTGGAAGCCAGTATGGTGGATGCTGGCTCTACTCATGCTACCTTTGTCTGTGAGACCCTGAAGACCTCACAATGTTACTTACATACAGTAGGCACTAAGTAAACATACATATTCTGACTGCATGCAACAGGTTCTAAGTGTAATGAAATGATGATATTAAGATGAGATCAAATGCATAGGTTTAGGTTATCATCGGCTTCTGCTCTTCTGTGGGGGTGCATAAAATAGCCATGGTGTGAAGAATTGCTATTTTATGTGATTGTCCAGGTTAGTTGAATTGTCTAGAAATTTGGGGATTAACTCTCTCTCCCTTGATTAGTTCCACAGTGCTGGACTTTTTTATTTTCAGCATACCTGGGTTTCTTCATTACTAAGTGATGATCTGTTCTATTTTGAGAGATTGTCTGAGGATGGATGTTTATGGAATGAATCTTTGTGTACTCCCCAAATTTATATGTTGAAACTGTAATATAAATATGATGGTATTTAGAGGAAGAGCTGTTAGGAGATAATTTGGTTGTAAGGGTGGACCCCTTATGAATGGGATTAGTGCCCTTATCTGAAGAGAACAGAGAGCCCCCTACTTCCTTCCACTATGTTCGGAAACAATGAAAAATCAGCCATCTGCAATTTGGAAAAAGGTCCCTCACCAGAACCTGACCATGCTGGCACCCTGATCTTGGACTTTCTGCCTCCAGAACTGTGAGAAATAAATTTCTATTATTTATAACATTGCATCTATGGCAATTTATTACAGCAGCCTGAGCTAAGGCAGTGTCCAAACAGTACTTTTTAATAAACCAGTAAATCTTTTCTAAACCAGTTAAGCTTTTAAAAAATGTTTGCCTTGCTTGATTATAAAAATAAACACTCATTATAAAAAAGCAAAAGAACCTTGGGTACAGTGCCATAGCATCACAGCTCACAATAACCTCAAATTCTTAAGCTTAAGCAATTCTCTTGCCTCAGCCTTCCAAGTAGCTGGGACTACAAACGTCCAGCTATTTTTGTTGTTGTTATTAGAGTAGTCACTGTTGTTTTGCAGGCCCAGGCTGGGTTCTAACCCACCAGCTCTGGTGTATGTGGCTGGCACCCTAACCACTGAGCTATGGGTGCTGAGCCAGTCTGTGTGTACTCTAGTCAAGACTGATCACATTCACTTTAAAATGTTGCCATTTTCAAACACGTAATGTGGCACCTCATTTATTTTGTCATTATAAGGTCACCATGTATGTGTGATGTGTTTCTCTCTGATTTATCTGTTAATATTTTATGTCCATTTTATTTCCCCAAGTCTTAATTTGTTAGAAGTATTATGTGAGGGCTCGGCACCTCACATAATACGCTATGTGAGTAGCTCAGGTGGCTAAGGCACCAGCCACAAACACCAGAGCTGGCGAGTTCAAATTCAGCCCTGGCCTGCTACACAACAATGACAACTACAACCAAAAAAATGGCCAGGCATTGTGGCAGGTGCCTGTAGTCTCAGCTCCTTGGGAGGCTGAGGCAGGAGAATCATTTAAGCCCAGGTATTGGAGGTTGTTGTGAGCAGTGATGCCACGGCACTCTACCTAGGGTAACAGCTTGAGGCTCTTTCTCAAGGAAAAAAAAAGAAGTATTATGTGAATATGATTTTTTCATTGCAACTCTTCATATACTATATTTATTTTAACTAACAGTTAGTTTAAAATTATTCATCTTATTTTAAGGCTTACAATAAAGACACTGATACTATTATTCAGCCACTTTAAAAAATGAAGATTTTACAGCATTTGTAATAACCTGGATGGAGGCGGAACACATTATTCTTAGTGAAACATCACAGGAATGGAGAAGTAAGAATCCTATGTATTCAACTTTGATATGAAGACAATTAATGGCAATTATGACATGGTGGGGCATAGGGGAAAGGGACATCAGACAGAGAAGGAGCAAGGGGGTGTGGGCAAGAAAAAAAAATGACTAATTCTCACACAAACTGGATTTAATTTTGATCAATGTATATTAAACATCAATTTTTAATTCAACATGTCAAATGTTGTTTATCATACTGCATTCTTATTCATCAGTGAAATATGTCTGTAATTTCCCCTTTATAATAATATACTTTTTTCTAATTTTACTATCAGGGATATTGAGACTAAGTAGAATAATTTTGAAGTATTTCTATACTATTGTCTATAAGACTTGGCGTGATTTGGTTTTTTTTTTTTTAGAAAGTATTTTTTACTTTTATTCATATATATTAGTCTTTTTTTTAGACTTTGGTAAAAACATAATAAGGTAAAAAAATTGTTTGCTATTTGTATTTTAGCTTGTGTATTCTGTAACAAACAAGTAGTAAATGATTATGTATTCAAAAAAATTGCACAGCTCTTGTTAAACTTATATTGATAGGTACTTTCTGTTTTGGTTGCTGATACAATGCTATCTTTCTTTTTCAAATATTATTTTGTAATTCTTTTTTACATAGGAATATAATTGATTCTGTATAGTTTTTTTGAAGTTAGCTACATTGCTG